>RJWM01011949.1:46040-58288 GCA_004363535.1 Dasyprocta punctata
TTTTTTTTTTTTTTTTTTTTTTTTTTTTTTTTTTTTTTTTTTTTTTTTTTTTTTTTTTTTTTTTTTTTTTTTTTTTTTTTTTTTTTTTTTTTTTTTTTGGTACCAGGGTTGGAACTCATGACCTTGCACTTGCCAGGCAGGTGCTTATGCCACTGAGCTAAATTCCTGGCCCCACAACCTCATTTTTTATTTTTAAATTTCTGTTCCATGTATACTTTACTTTCTTGTTTATCTAGCAAATTATTAACATTGGAATCATTACTGCTTGTGTGCTTCAGTGAAAAATAAACTGACCATTCTTATAAACATTTTTTGATTAATACCTTCATATTATTATGTGTATACCTATGAAAGAAATGAGTCACATCAAAAATTTTAAGATATGTACATGAAACTTTCCATTAACTGAACATATTGAAATCTAAACTCTAAGAAGAAATATTAAGAAAATAAAGATTTACTCTCTAACATATATACATCTGGGATCTTCAGAGGTGACTATACATAGACATGTTAGCTTAGTGGGCTTTCCTTTGAATGAAAGCAAAAACAGATGGGAAAAAGGAGCAGAGTATACATATACACACTTAGTCTTTTATTCTATAGGATATCAGGATTCTCAGCAAAAATGTCACCAGATACAAGCTTTTGATCTTGAAATGAAATGATGAGCCAAAATTATTGTATGATTTATGATTTGCTGAGTGTGCAGCATTGTGTTGATGAACAGAAATGAATTGACAATAACTTTATGTTTCACTGTTGCAAGAACTGTCAGATCAATTTTCAACATGACTGCCCACTTTATATTTGCAGTATCAGTCTGTGAGTTTTCTTTACATCTTTACCAAAAGTTGTGCTTGTTCTTCCTGTGTTCCTGGCAATATTTTTACCCTGCTATTTTTGAGACCTGAGAGTGTGACATGATTTGATGAATTTCAAACATGAATTCTTGACTCCCAAAAATAATAAGATTATTACTTCCTTGTGAAAGGTTGAGGAAACACATGAAATATGATGTTAGTTCACTAACTTTCCTCCATCTGCAAGAGGAACTGTAAAAATTAGCTTATTTATTTGGAACTTAGAGGGGATGAGAAGCATTTGCTTCTACCCCTGACATATTGGGAAGGCCAGAATATCCCACAAATAAAAGTCACATTTGAACAGATGAGTCAAATTGAGCCAGCATCAATACTATGAGCTCTGAGTTAAAAATCAACTATTCTTACACCTTGAGGAGAAAACACTATTGAGAAAGTAATGAGAACTCTGGTGATTTTGGCCTGCCACTATTCTAGGACAGCCCTGTGTTGGTATATATGTGAATATACTACAGAGTGCTGCTTTTTATATTATTATTTTTACCTTAATAATGAGTTGAAGACTAGGAGTATAGCTACATGCAGAGCACCTTTCCCATATATGCAAAAATCTGGGTTAAATACCTTTATCACAAAAAACAAGAAAGAAATAAAGATGAATTAAGAAAAATAATGGAGCTAAACTAAAAGTGTATTGAACTGAAATCACGCTAGAGAACATGTGTGCACTGACCTGCACTCCCAAGTGCATTGCCACACTATCTTCAGTAGTCAGGGTGAAGAAAAGTCCTAAATCACCACCAATGCTTGTGTTAGACACTTTTGACTCAGTTTCTGTGAACAAATAGCTCACATAACTTTCTAGGAGGAAAGATTTATTTTTACTTAGTTTCAGAGGTTTCCTTTCTTATTCTTTCTTTCTATCTATCTATCTATCTATCTATGCGCTTAAGCCACTGAGCCAAACTCCCGGCCCTAGTTTTTTGAGGCAGGGTCGCACTATGTAGCTCAGGTTGGCCTTGTGTTCACTTTGTAGCCCAAGCCTGCCTCGAACTCACAACGCTCTGCCTACCTCAGCCTCCCAAGTGCTGGGATTAAAGGCGTGCACCACCACGCCCGGCTTCTTATTCTATATATTTAACTATAGTAGTCTGTGGTGAGGCAGAAATACCATTAAAAAGACACCAAAGTGAAAGCTAGTCACCTGAAGAAATCAAAAAGAAGGAGAAGGAGAAGAAGAAATAAGAAGGAAGAAAAGAGAAGAGGAGGAGGAGGAGGAGGAGGAGGAGATGGAGACTGAGATGGAGACGGAGATGGAGAAGGTGAAGAAAGAAGAGAATTAGAAAAAGAAGAGATACAAGAATGGGAAAAAAGGACTGAGATATATTGTTTCAGTGCACAACCAAGGGATAAACTTCCTCCAATATATCTATGGATTAATACACTGATGATTCAGAAAGTGTATGATGATGTTAAATTTGCAAAAACCAAGCACCTTGCAACCAAGCCTTTAGTACATGGCTTTCAGAACTTTTACATTCAAATCTCAATGATAGTTGAACTTCCTGCATGCAATGAAATTTTATTTAGACTGAAGGAAAAGAAACTCCTTTTGTTTGTGACAATGTGGATTAAGCGATCATGAACTCAAATATTCCATTCATAAACAAATTGAAGGTTGACCATATTTTTTTAGCATGTATCGTAGTTACTTTCCTCTCCTTGCTTACACAAAATACCTGATGCCCAAAGTTAAAGGACAGGTTTATTTAGCACACAGTTTGTCGAGGTTTCAGTCCATACTCTGCCTCCAATGCATGGTGGTGTAGCAAATGGGCTACTGTTCATGATGGTGGAAGACAGTAAAAGCAAGAAGAGCAAAAAGAAGAGCAGACCTCTTTTCCTCCCTTATACTGTGTGTGGGTTACCCACCCTAAGGGAGGTAAAGCATTCACACCCACAACCCCCAACACTAGACAATGAACTAATGACAAACTCTAGATTTAGCTGCCTCCTAAAAGCCTGCTCACCATGACCACGTGAGGCTTTGCAGGGAAAACCAGACACAAGCCATAACATTCTGGCTCTGGCCCCTCAAAGACTCATGCACATCTCTTTATGCAAAAGGCATTTAGTCCATCTCTAAGAGTTTCCAAAGTGCTTAGAGAATCAGCATTGCTGAAAAGTCCAAGTTCCAAGTCTCCTCTGAGATGTAAGGCAAACTCTTAAGTGTGAGACCCTATGCAAATGAAAAGTTAAACACTTCCAACATTCAATGACACAAGGTAAACATTGTCATTCCAAATGTAATAAACAGAAAGATACATAGGATTGGGATCAAAGCAAGTCCAAAATCCAGAAGGGCAAAAAATAAATCCTGTAGATCTATGTGCTATGTCTCAAGCAATCTGTGACAAGTTGAGTGATTCAAAGAGCCTGTGTGACTCTACCTCTATGACACCTCTGTTGGGTATTGCTCCCAAGGCAACTCTCTTGAGCCTCTTTCCTTCATCCTTAGAGTTTTCTTCAGGCTATCCATTTTCCTGGCTTCTCCAAACTTCTGGGTTCTCCACTGAACCTTTGGTTTTACCCTTGCAGTTTCATATATTGCCCTCTCAGGAGCACACTGTATGGCATCCCAGATCTTTTTCTGAGATCATGATGGAAGCATTTTTAACCCCATGACTCTTGCGTTCTGCACGTGCCTAAAACCAGTGACATGTGGTTAATGCCAATGTCTGCCACCATGTCTCATTCTTTTTTTTTTTTTTTTTTTTTTTTTGCGGCACCGGGGATTGAACTCACAACCCCGCGCCTGCCTGACAGACGCGTAAGCCACTGAGCCAAACTCCCAGCCCTGATTTTTTGAGGCAGGGTCGCACTATGTAGCTCAGGCCAGTCTTGCGCTCGCGTTGTAGCCCAAGCTGGCCTCGAACTCACAACGCTCCACCTACCTCAGCCTCCCGAGTGCTGGGATTAAAGGCGCATGTCTCATTCTTGAACATGGCAGGTTGTGGCTTCCTTCTCAGTCTTTCACTTTGGCAATTTCGAGGCTGTAAAAGTTGGAGACTTGCTGCTTCTTGTGATGACCTCAGGCCATTTTTGGCATTATTCTATTCCTTCACATCAATCAAGATCTCTTCTGCTGTATCTTTGCAGTCCACAGCTTTACTGGAGGTTCCCTTCTGGCTAAGTTCACAATGTTTTAAGACATCCTGCTTGGATTTTTCTCTTGAGAATCAAGAGCTAAAAGCCCCCAACAGTATCCATGCCACCACCTCAACATTAGACTGTCTTGAAATTTATTCTGCCAGATTTAATAGTTCACCACCCATAATCTTGGTCTCAAACAAAGTGTCTGGACTTGAGCAAAATGCAGGCAAACTTTCTGCCAAGCTGCCAATATAGTCCTTCTTCCCAGCAGAAATCTCCCAAGTCTGGTCTTTATCAGCAGGATTTCAATCAGCTTTCTGACCTTCTGAAGTCTGACCAGACTCTCCAATGCAGAGCTGTCTAAGGTCCTCCACCTGTACTTTTTCTGGCAACATCCCCAAACCTTTACAACTCTTCCAATGAGCCATTCCAAAAGGCTCTTGAGCAACATGGTCAGGCAGTCACAGCAATAACCCCAACTCTCTGGTACCAAATTCTATCTTAGTTACTTTTCTTTCATTGCTAAAACAAAATTCCTGACACTCAAAGTTAATGAAGGAAAGGCTTATTTAGCTCACAGTTTGTGGAGGTTTCAGTCTGTACTCAGCTAGCTCCAGTGCAGGTTGGTGTGGCAGAGGGGTAAAAGTTCATGGTGGCAAAAGCCTGGAAAAGTGACAAGAGTGAAAGGAGCAGGAGCAAGCCGCTTTTCCTCCCTTATATTGTATATGGACTACCAATCCTAATGCAGGTTTAGCCCTCATACTCCCAATCCCAGAACTAGACAATGAACCAATCACAAACTCTAGATTCTGGTGCCCCTGAAAAATCCACCCCTTATTAACACATGAGGCTTTAAGGGACATCAAGACAAAAACAATAGCAGTATGTGAAATCAACAACCTCACAGAAGCAGAGAGTTTAAGTTGATCAAAGAGAAAGCACAATGTTTCCCTTGGACAGTACAAAATAGTGCTACAGATCTCATAGTGAGGTCAGTGATTGGTATAGTGAGTCACAAAGCATTAGAATTGGCTAAGAGTATTGTTTTTAGTGTTTTCTCCATATACTTGTAATCATTCCACAATATAAACATAGCAACATATCGCACTGTATACTTTCAATATTTGTAATGTTAATTTTTTGCTGACTTAAATACAAAATTCTTAAATTAAGCCAAATTAATATGACTGTAGTTCTATGATTTGTCCACAGAATCTTGCCTTTCTTCAATTACTACAAAGTTAATTTCATTTACACTGTATTTATTTCTGAAAGGATTTAGTAGTTTAAAGAAATTTGTGCTTGACTCATTGTAAAATAAGTTCTTTGAGGATATAAATTGGGAAACAATTTGTTGGGAACAGCTGAGCTTGAGATTGACCATGCATTAAGTGCTAAAGCAAGGCCAGCCCCAGGAACTTGGAGCACCGGAAGTGAGCCTTGTAAACAAGTTTTTGAGACTAGAGCTAAGCCAGTCCAGCAGGTGTCGAACCTTGGTGTTCCTCTCTGTTGACTATAGCACATATAGCTGTGACAATATTTTGCTTTCAGTCTTCTAAGAAAAACTGAGACCTTGCACTTTCAGTCCTGTCACAGGCTTCCTCCCCTTTGATTGTATATAAATAAAGAGGCAGACCAAGCTGGCTTGTCACTCTCTCCATCAGAGAGGTCAGGTCCCACTCAATCCCAACTTCCCTTTGAATATGTGTCTAGATTATTAATATCCTGTCTACCCTTCTCAGGACCCTGTTGGTTGCATGGGTCATGGCAACAACTGACATTATCCAAGCTTAAATTTAGGTATTCATGACAGAAATATATTATACATGTGTTCAGAAAAGTTCTGCATTTGAAAGTCACTAAAGATTAATTTATTTCACTTAACATTATGTTTTCAAAGTGTATCCATTTCCTGCAAGTATCTCATAGTCAATTTGTCTTCCATTAATTACAGTTAGCATATTTTTAATCCTTTCATCTGTTGATGAACATAGGGGAAGAAAGAGGAAGACAGATCTTTGCCATATGGGGGACTAGACCAAGAGGCCCAGGGCCAAGGGAAAGAGAAGAACATGTGAAAAATATTTAAGATAGGTCATGTACATGTGCCAACTTCCTACAAGGACTGTAATATTTATATATCAGAAACATGATCTAAACAGTAGTAAGAGGAATAATAATAATAATGTAAATGGGGAAAGGGCTCCTCATTGCAGATAGAGTATGAAGGGTATGGAAGTAAATTGTAATAAAAAGAATCAAGGTATGTTATGTACATAAACATCCTCCCTAAGATGAATGTAAACATCATGTTCTCCCAATATGTATTAATAAATTTTAAAAAACACCTAAATAATGTTGTTTAGAGACATTTCATACATCCTTTTGCTTCCCAATGATTTTTTAGCAGAGGTACTCAAAGCCTTATGTGATTATGCCTATGGGTCTCTGGGAACCAATCTGCATATTGCTGATTTCTCTAGTTTTGAATTCAATGTAAAGATCTCTCTTGTCATTGGGTCCATCCGAATGCATTGGCACTGATTGAATTAAGCAGCAATCCATTGAATGAACTTGCATTGGTTACCCACAACAATGACTAGATAGGGAGAGGATGTAGGTATACACAAGAACTGGGATATGTACGTCTTTCAGATTGAATGAGTATATGGAAACATAATATTTCTTTGCTCTCTTGCTCCTAGCATGGCTACCAGTGTACCATATGATAGACCAAAAAGTGTTTCTGGAAACTGCCTTACTGGACTGTACCCAACTAAGAAACGCAGTAGAGTTATTCATTTTATGAAACAATTACTTTCTACAGTTGTGAAGGCTAGGAAATACAGTCTCAAGGCACTGGCAGTTTCAATATCAAATGAAACATTGTTTATAGATGGTGAGATATCATATTGCAAGAGGGTGGTCTTGGTGACTTTGACTTCTTTTTAAAATGCCTATATGTCATGATTAAGGGTCTTAATTCATTGTATACTAATTCCCAGAGACACCACCTTACCATACGATACCCTGGGAATAAAATTCCAAAACGTATATTTTGGGATACATTGGCATTCAGTCCATTACATGAGGTTTTGTGTATGTTGAACATTTTTGTGGATTGCTTGAGTCTTTATGTATCCCTAAAAATTTATATTCTGATATACAACACAGAGTTTAAAATCCTTAGAAGATTAAACTAGCAATCTTCTGCACTCAGATTTTTTTTAAAAATTACATAATTTTAGATATTTATGAACTGAATGAAGCCTCTCACTGAAAACCTTCTGAACTCTTGGCTCAGTGAGGATTGTAGAGTGAATGAATGTTTGGGAGTCATAGAAAATTGGACAGGAGTGGAGAATACAGGAAAGGGAAATGGCTTCATTCACAGACTAAAATTCTGCATGTTACATGGCCTCATATATATGGCTTGATATTTTTTATATACTGAAAGTTTTATGAAATACAAATTGAGGGATAGCAAAATTGTGAGTTTCCTGGAGTATTTCACTTTTTTTTTTTTTTTTTTTAGTACTGGGGATCCAACTCAGGATCTCTTGCTTGCCAGGCAGGTGCTGTGCTACTGAGCTGTACCCCTGGTTCCATATTTCACTTTTGAATGCTCCCTTTTATGAAAAGTAGCTGATTCATTCCCTCTCTCTCTCTCTCTCTCTCTTCCCTCAACTTCAAGTCAATCATCTTTTCTGATATTTTAATGAAAGTGTCACTTTCCAAATGTACAATGCTGTCTACAGTTCAAGGTGATTGCAGTTGTTGGAGACCACTATGAAGCAGCTCTGAGCAGGATTTAAAATTAACTAATTGGCTTTCTATGTTTATCTGTGAGCCTGTCCTAGGCCTAGACCCCTTGCCTGGCAATGGGAGCTGATTCATAGTAAGTGAACCTCTATGAATCACTGGTCCTGGCTGAGGCCTGTAGTGACCTGTGAGGCCAGAAATACCTTAAATGGCAAGATAAGGCCACGGCTGAAGATGCTTGGCTCAAACCCAATTAAGTAGATAGAGACTGCAGCTGCAGACATCTCACACCTGCAGGCATCTCACTCCCACTGTAAATGTCATCATGGAGATAAGACGTTTCTCCTAAAATTGGCACAATTGACCACTTGGAGAAGTCCTTGAAGTGACTCCCAAGGTCCTGCTCATTCCTCTGCTTTCCTCAGTATCCCCTCTCTTTGTTTGTAATGGAAATAAATATGGGCTGCACAGAGAAGCTCTTTGTCTTAGCCCTCATCATAGCCTCAGAGTCAAGAACTCTGCAGAGGGTTTTGATCCTCCTGGAGCCCTAAAATCATACTACTTGTCTCATTTATTTAAGCTTTCACCGTATACTTGTTTGGGAGATTGGGGATCTAGGCCGGATCCCCGATAGCAATGACTATGCTTTTTGGAGGAATGTCCTGGTAGAGTGTATCTCTCTTTCTGTTTCACCCTTCACTTCTGCTTTCTGACACTTTTTTTTTTTTTTTTTTTTTTTGCGGCACCAGGGATTGAACTCACAACCTTGCACCTGCCAGGGCAGGCGCTTAAGGCACTGAACCAAACTCCCGGCCCTGGTTTTTTGAGGCAGAGTCGCACTATGTAGTTCAGGCCAGCCTTGTGCTCGCGTTGTAGCCCAAGCCGGCCTCGAACTCACAACGCTCCACCTACCTCAGCCTCCCGAGTGCTGGGATTAAAGGCGTGCGCCACCACGCCCGGCTCTTTCTGACACTTATGAGTTGGACAATGTTTTCCACAGAAGGCCCTTCCACTAGGGTCACTACCTGAGACCTGTGCAAACTGTGACTCAAAACAAAACTATCCCACTTAAATTGTAGATATTGGGTATTGTGTCTTATCATTGAGACTATGACTGGGAGATTTTCTACCAGAATATGTGATAATCACTACAGTACTGCATGAACATGTGGTTCGAAAGACTTTGGAATGGTTTTGCAGATGGAGTTTATAAATTTTGCTGATTCAGAATAGAGACGACCCAGTGCTGCAAGCCGAACTTGAGAGTCTTGTCAAATCTCAGAAGACCACAATGCTGACAAGAACTGCATTGGAAGTTGGATTTTAGGGCTTTTGTGTTATGTACATTTTGCTCATATCCTCAGGCTTTGTTGGACTTTGAGATTAAGCATGTTGACTAATTAATCTGGGGGAGGAAATTTCACAACTGTAAAGTATTCCTTTGAAAGAGCAGTGTGTAAGGATGTGAATGTGGATGTGATAGTGTAATGGAGACCACAGATAGTTGCTGAGGGCAGAAATATGGACTGTGTGAAGAGAGTCGCAGGACTGACCAAATCTGGCCCAAGAGAGAAGAGAGTCACAAGGGCTGCACCATATATAATACTTTAGATGAGTCCATCAATGCCCTTTCAGAGTTGATTCTCATAACAGCTTGCCTTGACTGTTGAACTAAGAAACTATAGGCCTTAATGTTGCCCTTGGGAATTCAGGCTTACTTTCTTCTCATTTGTTTTCAATCACCCTATTATTCACTTTTTGAATAGGAATATCTGCACTGTTATTGAATATCAACATTGTTTAATTCTCCTTTTTACATTTACAGAGGCTCACAGCTAAGTGTTTGCTGATTCTCTAAGACGTGATGGCTGAGATAGCACTGAAGTTTGTCCTGAGCCCTTGTTCTCCCTCTCTAGGCATGGGTTCCAAAACCTTCACTGAAATGAAGGGCTACAAGATGGAGGACCTCCACTAAATGTATAGATCCACACGATGTTACTTATGCAGTGTGGAGGGTCTCTGATGGTGAGGTCACTCCTACCTAGAGGAAGACTTGCACTGTGGACAGAGGTGGCTGTGTCAGCCACAATTGTGATTATGAGAGACTCCTCAGTGAGGAACATGACCTTTTCCACCAGTACTGCTCTGTTCTTCCAGGAGGTGGTAACTGATTTTAATACCAGTTTGCTTTGTTTGGCTTTGGTTGTTTTGCTCTCTGGGGAATAGTCATGTGATGGTCAGGGCTCAACAGAAGGGAGAAGTGGCAGAGGATGGAGGTGGGGTTGCAGAGGCCTGCTCCTGAATTCATGGAGAGCCTGCAGTACTCTCAAATAAATACATAGGAGCCTCTTCTCTGTGAGAAGATTTGAGGCTCTTTTCCATAGTAAGATCCTGTAACTGCAACAAATTTTACACATTAAGAATAATCATGAGTCTCCACACCTGTTCATGTGATTTGCTGACTGCCTTTCTTCCTGTTAAAGGGTCTTCCAGAGGATCTGCATATGCTGATAAATTCATTCAAGAAACAATGGCTATGCTCAAAATACTATTGCAGATAGGCATTGGGCTAAACATTTGAAGATCCATGCACTTATGAAAGTTACATTCTAAAGACATACAAGCAATGTGTGCAATGCTTAAAACTAAGGCAAGTGATTAAACAGTATGTTATATCCTACGATGATGAATACTCCAGAGGTTCTGAACTCCTCATAGCCAGATGTAAGGTTCTGGTGGTGCCACACTCTGGGGTGCTCTCTGCCTAGCCATGTGGGTCCCAGAGATTCTGAACTCCACCCAGCAAGGCACAAGGCCTCAGCACCACATCTCAGGGGTGTATCTCTGCTAGTCACCTCTGTTGCAGAGGTTCTGAACTTTACACAGCTAGGTTCTAGGCCCCGGCCACAAGCTCCAGGGGTGTGCCCCTTCTAGCTGCAAGGAGGATATAAGCTTTGTCCAGCCCAGCATCCCAGAGCAACCCTACAAAGTACATCGGGGGAACACATGGCCAGCCTGATAGGCCACAGAGCACAAGGATCTGGCGCCATAGTTTGGGGGTGTGCCCTGGCTAGCCACAGGGATATTCGAGGATTGAAGCTCTACCCAGCATAGTGTTCCAGTGCAATCCGTTGGGAGGCTGCCTGCCCAGCCACACAGGTCCCAGAGGAAAATGACAAAACAAAAGAGCAAGATGCAGTCTCAGTCCTCCAGCCCACCAAGAACAAACTCAAGAGACACTGAAATGAAATACACTGGGAATCACACAACTGAACTTTCTGAAATGTTAGCAACTGAAGTAAGGAAACAACTCCATGAAGCTATAGAGGAAATCAGATCAGAAATAATATCTCAGATTAAAAAATGAAATGACAAACATTATGAAAGAAATGCTGTGTATGTCTAAAGAAAATCAAAATAAAAAAATAGAAGACCATAAGAAAATGATGGAAACTTTGAATGAACAAAATAAGACACAATTAGAATGCATGAAACAGATTCAAAGGGAAATTCAAGATATTAAAAATTCCATTGAAAGATGGCCAAGCTGCTTGAATGAAGCTGAAGATAGACTCTCAGACCTTGAAGACAGCATGGAAACTTACAATCATGAAAGAAAAGATCTCTTAAAAATGACGAGGAACCAGGAAACAACAATTCAACAGCTGCAAGATGATGCCAAGAGAAACAATATAAGATTGATAGGCATCAGCGAAAAAGCAGGGGTCACTACGAATGACCTGGGAAGACTATTTGCAGAAATAATAGCAGAAAAATTTCCAAACATGGGAAGAGAATCTGCTATACACATAAATGAGGCATACAGAACCCCAATTAACCATAACAAAGATAAATCTTCACCCAGACATATAATAATTAGGATATCATAAATTCAGCACAAGAACAGAATACTAAAAGCTTTCAGAGAAAAGAAACAGATCACCTATGAAGGAAAGCCTATCAGAATTATGGCAGACTTGTCAATATAAATCTTCAAGTCAAGAAGAGCTTGGAGTGAAAGGGCTGGGAGTTTGGTTCAGTGACTTAAGCGCATATCTGGCAGGCACGAGGTCATGAGTTCAAGCCCTGGTGCCACCAAAAAAAAAAAAAAAGAATATTAGCCGGGTGTGGTGGCACACGCCTTTAATCCCAGCACTCAGGAGGCTGAGGTAGGTGAAGCATTGTGAGTTCGAGGCCAGTTTGGCCTACAACGTGAGCACAAGGCTGGCCTGAGCTACACAGTGCGACCCTGCCTCAAAAAACCAGGGCTGGGAGTTTGGCTCAGCAGCTTAAGCACCTGTCTGGCAGGCGTGAGGTTGTGAGTTCAATCCCCGGTGCCACAAAAAAAAAAAAAAAAAAAAAAAAAAAAAAAAAAAAAAAAAAAAAAAAAAAAAAAAAAAAAAAAAAAAAAAAAAAAAAAAAAAAAAAAAAAAAAAAAAAAAAAAAAAAAAAAAAAAAAAAAAAAAAAAAAAAAAAAAAAAAAAAAAAAAAAAAAAAAAAAAAAAAAAA
>RJWM01011950.1:0-58124 GCA_004363535.1 Dasyprocta punctata
GGGCTTGGCGCTGTCTCCCTCTGGAAGCTCAGGATGCGTCTGTCTCATGGTGAGAACAGCCTTGCTAGGAGATTCTGCGTCACCTTGAGTTCATGGACAGTTATTTGTCATTAGTAATACAAACTATTTTCAGATATAATTTTGTAATTGATCAGTATTTTGTGTACAAAAGTGATGGAGAATATATTTTTTGTGTGTGTTGTATAAAAAGAACTTATTTGTCTTTTATCTAAGAACTACACAATAGATAATTTTTAATACTTAAACATAATTTTTCAGGAAATAATACACCAATTCCTAGGCTAGACACCTATTATATCTATTACATAATATTCCATATCAATTACTTTATATATTTATTTTTTTATTTAAGAGGAAAAAGACACATATAAGAAAGACAAAAAGCAGAAGAGACAAACAAATGACTAGAGCAAATGCACAACAGTAGCATTATAGGTTTACAAAACAGGATGATAGAAACTTGACAATGGTTGCAGTATTGCTTATCGTTATCTTCAAAATGTTTATTTACATTAATAGATATAGATATGTAAAGTTGATCTAATCATATGAGTATTAACCGTTCTTTTTCAATAACTAATACATTCAGCAGTGTGTTCATTTTAGTTATCTTACATATATATATACAAATTTATATCTTTTCCTTTTCCTTTTCCCTTCCCTTTAAAAAGTAATGACTGTACTCCATACATGTTATGTCAATTCAGTGTATGATCTTTGCTTCCCTCCTCAATCTGCAATGCTGCTGAAAATATTATAGTAAAAAACATTTTTTTCAGTCATTTGCTGACTACTCCAGTAAGTCTAATATTTGAAATTTTTAGGAAAGAACCTATAATGATTATGCCATATAATTCATTGATTTTGAAGATTCAAGAATTAAAAATACATTTTTACATAATATAAAATGTTCAAGTAAATCTATTATTCTCTGAGAGTTTCATATCACATATTATTCTAAGAAATATTTTACAAGAGTCAATTTTATGCTTTTTTCTCTTTTACTTGTCTTACACTTAAAATTTATTTGGAAAGTGCACTATGGTCATGAAATAGGATATAAGTAAGTTTAATGTGAAGTTGTATCTATATTAGTGAATAAGGAACCCTAACTAAAAGCAAGTTTTGTATGCTTTATCCATAGGAGATACTGCTAGTAGAAACTATCTAATTGTGGCTACGTTTATAAATATAAAGAATGTTTAAGAGCTCACATAGCTGCCAAATGACGGACAGAGTTGGGGCATGTGCAGACCGGGATTAATGAGTACAACAGGAGGTCAGTGTGTGGCTGAGTCTCGGCCTAGGAATTGATTCAAAGCAGGACCATCAGTTCATGGAGCATTCACGTGGTACCAGCCAGGGACAGTCAGAGTCCCTACATGGAAAGACACCCTGTATCCTGTGTCATTTCATCCAGCAGAGCAAACAGTGAGGCAACCTGAGCAAACTAGTGGAGCTGATTTCTAAGAAATGGGGAGAGCCTAAACTGAAACCTCCCTCCAGTTTTCCTCTGTCTCTGTCTCTGTCTCTGTCTCTGTCTCTGTCTCTGTCTCTGTCTCTGTCTGTCTGTCTCTTCTCTCTCTCACACACACCAAAAAATAATCACATACAGTTATTTAAAAGCCATAGTATGCATATAGACAAAATAATAGTATTCCATTCAGTTTCATTGTTATTATGAAATGATCTATATGAGTCACTGTAATATTGGTGTACAACATGATAATTTCTTTCATAAAAATTTCAAATATCAGGCTTAGTGCAGTGTGACCAACAGATATGAAGAATTTGTTAGTGGCACTGTAATTCTTTCAGGTACATTTCAATGTAACAAGAGAAACAGAGGTCAAATACTGAGTTGATATAATACGTTTGGAAAAAAGTCATTATTTTCTTTAAAGTATTCAACATGCATTATGATCTAATAGATGTACTATCAGATGTCTAGCCTAGGAATTGATGTATTGTTGGCCAAAAATTTTATTTAAATGTAGTATGTAATTTGACTATGATGTATAATTCTTTCTCCTCAACCACGGCCTGTTTCCCTAAAATAAAGAGACTATTTTAAATTCAGTTAAACAGTTTTCATGGAGAACAGTGCACACTGGTAAAATTTTCAAGTAAACAGAGTGTGTTCTCAAATAACAAACTATTTAATATAAAAACATGCAGAGACTCTTCCAAACCATAAGAATTTCTTTTAAAATCATGCATTTAAAGAATTCTTGAAAGAGTTAAGACAAAATTGTGGGAAAGCCTGTTCCCTGTTGAGCCTCCAATCGTTTTTTCTCACCCCCTCTTGGATCAGGGCGGTACAGACTTGGACTAAGCTAAGCTGTCTCAGTTGATGCCGCCTGTGTGGGAGAGAGAGTCTGAGAGTTTGCCCAGCAGATTCCTCCTCTTCAGCAGGCTTCTGTTCTTCTAGTTTCTTTTCTGCCGCTAGTTTCTCGCTT
Source organism: Dasyprocta punctata (assembly GCA_004363535.1). NCBI lineage: Eukaryota > Metazoa > Chordata > Mammalia > Rodentia > Dasyproctidae > Dasyprocta > Dasyprocta punctata. The sequence goes on from RJWM01011950.1 coordinate 2,481, forward strand.
GCTGCAGGCTTTTCCCAAGGGCTGATTCCTGGGCTGCTTGGTCCCAGCAGCCTTCTTTCCTGTCTTCTCCTCCACAGGCTTCTTGCCTGCAGCCCACTTCCCTTCCGATTTGGCTGCCTGTGTAGCTGCTTTGGTCATGCGGATTTTGCTGTTCCTGGCCTGAGAAGTCTGGTGTTCTGGTGTGTGGTCTTTGCATGTGAGCTCGGCTTCAGCATGACCCTGAGGGTCTTCAGAGGCTTCTTTTTTAGGACTCTACACTGAATCTCTTGCGTGGTGCTCAGAGCACTCTCTGGATCTCTGGACTTGACATGATTCTGCCCAGGTCTGTAGTGATCATCTTGTGCATGGGCAGGTTAGAGTGACACTTGAGGGACTCTTGGGCTTTAAGCCAAGTACTGTACAGCTCCTCTAACTTTCAGTCCAAACGCAGCAATGCTCCACAGGCCCCAAGGAGAAAGTTTCAAACCATTCAGATCACTTATTTTAAACAGAGTCACACGTTGAGTGTTTCTGAGGGCTTTGATGATGCCATTGTCTTCCTTACAGGGGATGCAAGGTCCACTACACTGGATTCAGAGGTGGTTTCTCATCTTGCCCTTACCAGCTTTCATACACTGAGACCTTTTTGATGTCATAAGCTTTTTTTATGCATATTTGTTTTACATGTTGAATTATTTTGATACATTTAGGAATAATTTATAAGTTTATTTTTTAGTATATTGCATATTGTTATCTTGAAATTAATTGTTCAGATTACAAAATTTAAGCATGAAAAAATGATCAAACAATCAGGCAATGAAAACACAAACTGTTCTTTTTGATGAACTAACAGGGATTAGTAGTATAGTTAACTATCTTGCATATAGTTACATACACATATATATTATTTTCTTTCTTTTCTCTTTTCCCCTACCCCTGTTACTCTCTCCTTTTGAGCACTTTCTTTCCCTGTCATTTTTAAAATATCAATTGTACATTTTGGATCTTATTTTTTTTTTTTACACTAGGGAGACGATACAATATTCACACATGCAAATCTGATCTATTTCATTTATGAGTATGGTCTCTTGATGCATCCATTTACCTATAAAAGCCTCAAATTTATCCTTCTTTAGCTGAGATGACCTTTTGACATGACCCCTGTGGGCAAGGCTGAGGCAGCCAGGGCAAAGTGAATGTCCTATTGCTTCTGAGTTGTGCTCTCTCTGCAGTGACGCATATTTCCCAAGGCACACGGACCTAAATGATGCGTAACATCACCCTGAACTCTAGGAATTCAAGACATAACTCAGCCAGTCCCCTAAGACTCAGCGCTGGTCTGATGACCTGCTAGTTCGCTGAAGGCATAGGGCCATCTGTTGTTTTTACACAGTTGGTGTGAACAAAGTTCACACTTTCTGGCCAAATGGGGGCCTTGAGCACAGCAGGCGAGGTGACATATTGGCCAGTTGATTCCCTGTTGTGGAGTACACTGATATCAGGGGAAGAGCACAAGCCTTGGGGATAGAGGAGAAGGTCATGCTGCTTGCAGCCTGGCAGCTCTTATGGGGCAAAGAGCCTCCAATCTGGTAGGAAAGATAGTGGCAGAAAGAGTGTACTTGAGCTATGTGTTTATGTTACAATTTTCATGCTCCACTGTTGTGTAGTAAGATTGCTACCCGGTAAAATGAAAACACGGACACACATTCTGGTGATGCACTGAATAATAAATACGTAAAACCTGTAGTCCCACAAGACTTTGAGATACAATGACATTGTGAGAGTCTGGTTAGGATAATTCCCCCATTGAATTGACTCTTAATACACCTAGGAATATTTAAAAAAAGAAATACTGGCAGGGCCTGTTTGGCATTCTTGGCCCAAGGCTAGCTGTGTGCTATGAAATTGGCCTCTGTGGTCTAAGCCCCAGGGGACTTTCCTGAGCAAACACACACACAGAGGACAGACCACCTCCGTGTCCAGATGGCCTGGATTCATGAGGCCTCCAAGTGTCCACACAGGTGTCACTGCTGAGGAGTACAGGGATAAGAGGTGAGCGTGTGGGTTGTCAGTAAAATATTCAGAGAATCTTTGGAAAATATGGTTCTGTTCATGAGATGTGAATGACACTGTGATCAACCATCTTCATCTGTATCTGTGGAAAGAGAAAGAACATACAGTAAGTATATGTTTATATATAGATCTTACATGAAACTCAGACTCTTTAGAAACTGTTTAAAATAATTAAATATGAGAATAAGTACTCTGTAAAAATAGATACTTTTGCAAAACTAATTTAAAAGAAATTTTATTTTGTTAACATGACTTTAAAGATAGATACATAAATAGACTGGTGCTACATGATTGATAGATTTTTCCTTAAAATAAATGAAGTGAACCTACTCATTAAATATTTTGAAGTATTTTTTAAAATATGAAGTTGGTTTTATATCTGAAACAAAAATTATTATAAAATTATCAAAAATAATCATAAAATTCTGAAAAACAATCATAAAACTATCATAAAACAACAATTATCAAAAGATGAGTGTGATTTTGCATACTTACTGAGAACTGACAGCGATCAGATGATTTGATAATCCAGATGATGGCTGATATTTTCTGTAAATTACCTACCTTTGCATATAAATATAGCAAAACTTTGGTATACATTAAATGGGTCTCTGTTTTTGAAAGCATGCATACTTTATATGATAACACCACTGTATGATAAATACATATTTAAATGTTATATAAATTGAAATGATATTTCAGAATGTAAGATGTTATTGGGTCTTAAATGAACCAAGACATTTACAGAGAATGCCATGATACAGAATAAATACTATTCACGGAGGAAGAGCAGGTGTATCCTGCCTGGACCTATGGTGTAACTTCTGGGCATGGAAAATGTTGGGAACAATTTGAAAATTCTGTAATTTGGACTCGCTAACACGAATTGTTTTCTCCAGAAGTAGGGATTTATTCATGCGAACACAGGTGGTGTTCAAACAGATGTCGATTGCTTGGCATGAACCCTGTTGGTCACTGGATTATTGTCTACAGTGGAAACATTCCATAAGTAATCTGCCATTGCATATTTAATTACATACTGACTCTAAGTTTAGAAAAAGAGTGCAGTAATCTGTGTCAGAATGGTGAAGTTCCATGATGAAATCGAGGTAGAGCTCCAGGCCCCCTCGCTGCAGTCTCAGAGCTGGAAGCGCTTTCCGGGCTAATGTATAAATAGGCTCCCGGGTTTGCTGGGAGCGGAGGGCGTCTGTAACAACCCCGTTGCGGCGCAAGGGGACGATCCGCCCGGGCTCCCTGGTAACTGACGGAGGAGGGCGCGCGCGAGTCCAGAGTCTCATTAGTGCCGTGGGACAGAGCTTTCCTTACTTCTCACTTTCACTTATATTTTTGGAGTGCTTTTCCCCTGGAAGTACAAGACAATCTCAAAGGAAACATAATTTCCACAGCATTTTAACTGATATGAACCTGTTTATTATAAAAGCTTATTCATCTATACTTAATACTAAACTGTATAGTGAAACTTTTAATTTTATTTATTTGTATGATTATAATTATTCGATGATATGATGATGTTGCTGATGAAGACCTAAATTTTCGCTGCTGTTCAGTGCTGTCCTACAGTAAGTGATCCACTGAGAGTTTGCTGTACATTTTCTCAGAAGGAATCGGTAATCATTGATGTTCCCCTCTCTGAAGACTCAGTAATCATTGATGTTCCCCTCTCTGAAGACTCTGACCTTACCAACCAAAGTTTACCTTTCCCAAATGTTAATGGAAAGAATGAGATCAAGGTTCAAAACTAAATTTTACCTGATGAACTTATGCAATGCAGAGAAACAAGACCAATTTCATTCTGCAAAACTTCAATCAAAGCAATTCCATGCATCCATGAGATGTCTTTCCACCTACTTACCTGCTTATGCAAAAATATTAATGCATGCTTGTGTAATTTCAGAGTGACATAAAATTTAGGAGCACTAAAATACACAAAAATATTACTGAGTACTATGGACTTATTTAGATCTTATTTAGATCCTAACAAAGTTTCTTATACCATTCAAAATATTGAAAATAAACAATTCGTCATTATGAAATGAGATCAATTACTCCTAAGTGTGGAAAATAATCTAGGTCCCTATGCAGTCTTTCAGTCTTCCTCAGTGAATGTGTTGTGGAAATGGTCACAGAGAAGGGGATCTAAGGGAAGTTGTGCACAGACTGTGAGAACTCACCTCACCAACCTGCTCTGTCAGCTGAGATCCTATGGAACTCATTTTACAATGTGGTGAATTCAGGGACCTGAGGTCAGTGCAGAGCATCTGTAGAAGTATAGACAGGCAGACTCAGGCATGAGCGCATGTGTGAGAGGAGCTGTGCTGGTTTTGCAGATTCAATGAGGTCAAAGCCATGCCAGTAACACTGACTTGTCTTTCTGGGTTACTGGGGTTGGACCTACCTAAGCCACACAGGTCAGTTTACGGGTTATCAGGAGCAGCAGGATATTTCAAGTATCAGAAGAAGAGGAAAGTCAGATTTCTGAAAAACCATTCAGACTGTGTCACGAGGTTGAGAAATATTTATTTAGTACTTAAATCTTTGACAGTTTATTCCATTTAGTGGTTTTTAAAAGTCAAACCTGAAATTTCTCAGAAAATTCTCAACGAAGTGAAATTTATGAGGCCTTTTTAAAATTCAGTCTTCCTTGCCTTCCATAAATGATCAGAACAAATGCAATGAAAGCAACATTCTTGTAGAAATCTGTCTTTGAGAATCACCTGATGAACAGACAGCAGAGTATGGGGGTCTGTGCTGCAGTGGAAACTGCATGGTGCCGACTTTGGGGGGCACTGCTCCACGCTTCCCAGCACTTTCCCTTGGTCCTTTTGTGGGCACCAGGGACCCAAACATCTATGCTTCTCTTATTCCTGCTGTGACCAGGAGGGTATATTGGAAAAATCTACATATTTTATTACCATAGGAAAAGAGGTTCCTACAAGGAAATAATGTAAGTTGATTGCAAATGATGAGAACACAGAATCCATTTTCATACATGGGCAGCACTAGTAGAATTTTGACTTGATGCTGAGTGTGTATGTGATTTACACCGGAGCCCACAAGGCTGTTTCTCTGCAGTCATGGTCTCCTATAAGTGACATTGTATTGTTGAGAATAAGACATAAATTTTCCTTTTTACTCACTTGAAAACACTGTTTCTATGAAGACATTTACAGTCTTTGCAGGATCAAGTGAAAAACAAGTCTAAAAATGGTGATAGAAGATATGCAAGAAGATGCAAAAAAGAGTAAGTTTTAAACAATAAAATAATCTTATTTGGGCTTAAAGAAAATTTTCACACTTTCTCAATAATTTATCTCATTTAGAAAATTTCTATTTCAATAAACTTTTACATCTTTCACTTAATTATTGCTTTACTACATTTATTAGTACGATTTAGATATACATAATGACCACACTTGTCATTGAGAAATTGAACCTGTACATAATGTATCTTAATTCTTTCTTACCATCTACCTATTCCTCCCTTCAATCCCTCTCCCCCTCACTTACAAAAACTGTGTTTTCAACATTTCCTTGTTTTCTCAATTTTTCTTTTCCCTTCCTTTCTCCCCACCCCCCACCAGTTGCCTTTCGCAATTGAGCATTTTCTTCCCATTTCACAGTATCTATTATGCATTTTGGTCTTTATTTACACTTTTATTTTCTCACAGCAGAGGAACAATTCCATGTTTGCAGTGTGGAGCCACTGCATTTCAGGATTATTCTATACACATATTTGAAAAGTAACTGAAGCAGACATTAGAATATGTTTACATAATATTTATAAAAATACACATGCTTGTGTTTATTAAAATGTTCCTACTCGACATTCATAATAATATTCATAATCAGTATAGGTCAGGGATTTACCTTAAGTGTTGAAAGTGCCTGCCTGGCAAGCGCGAGGTTGTGAGTTCGATCCCTAGTACCAAAACAAAAACAAACAAACCAAAATAAAACAAAAATACTGTATAAAATACATAGTAAACCCCATGCCTGGCACTGTCCTTTCAGGTGGGGCAGAGCCCTGACCCCAAGCTCTGCTGCTTCTCAGCTGCACTAACTCTGTCCTGAGACTTCCTGCATGCTCTTCCCTCCCCGTAACGGTCAGCACTGCTGGAGTCCACGTGTCACAACAGGGGAATATGAGAAAATCAGAGTAAGTGGAAAGGTTTAAAATGGGCTTCATATGACTTATGAATAGTTATTTCACTGAGCAAAAGATTAGATGGATAGATAGATACATGGATGGATAAATAGATATAGCTAGATGATAGATTGTTTTATGAAAAATATTCTTTTATGTTACTGAAACAAATATTGGATACCTGAGGCTGCTTTCCTGTAAGGAAGAGTGATTGAATACCCTGCTCACTATGCACTATGGTACTGTATTGGAATACCCATCCACTGGACCTCGGAAAATCAAAGAGCTGCTGATGGGTGTCCCTGAGATATGGTGTGGGATGTCAGATCTGATGTGGCATTTGTTTTTCTGTTCCATGCTCCATTTCCCAATCTGTAACCAAGGCAAGTGACTTCTTATGGACAGTGTGTCTCTGACAGAACTATTCAAGCAACAAGTGATAGGAATTGCTCCTAGGTTTAGTGCATTAGTATTACTAATATTGCACTTTCTACTTGCTGAAAATTTAATTTCCTATATAAATTCACTGCAGTTGGATCAGTCTACCCTTATTTTGTTTCTAATGAAATTTATACAAATAACTTGTTCTACTAAATTTTTCTTCACTCATTTCTGCTAATCAAAGAATAAGGAAAGGAAAGTATTCAAACATGACTCAGGATACTGTTTCACGGGCCTTCAGCTATATTTGGAGTCCACATATAGAATAATTTTAGTACATAAGAGGGTTTTCCTTACTATATTAGATGAAGATGCTTGGACAAAATGTACTGTTTTATTCACTTCCCTGTGCACAGTTCTGTAGCACTAAGTACATTTGCACTCTTCTGCATTTACTATACAATGACTCTCCAGAACTTGTCCCTCTTTCTGAACAAAAGCTGTGCATATAAATAACCTCTGCCCTCTTCTCTCTTCACCCAGCACTCAACATCCACCTCATCACTCTTTACTGCAATGATATTGACCACAGTGAGTACTACAGAGAAGGGAATTTATACAGTGCTTGTCTCTTTGTGGTTGGCTTGTTTCACTTAGCATAATGTCTTCAAAGTGTACCCCTGGCTCCAGCACATATCAGTATTTGTTCCTGTTGAAAAACTACATGTGCTACATGGGATGTACATACCACATTTTCCTTATGGATTCAATTAAATTACTGTCCCTTGTGGACATTGTAAATTATGCTCATTTGAAAATGACTATGAAAAGAACTCACACATTCTAATGTGGAATTACTAGATTATGGTTAAATTTTGTCCACTGATGAATTACTATACTATTTTCCATACTATCAGTACAAATTTTATCCCTCAGAAAAATGCACAATGATTTCAAATTTCTCTATATCTTTATCAAAACATACATTGTTTTATTTGGCTCTGTGATGAAAGCTTTTCAACTGAATGTGCAGTAGTGTTTCACGGTGATTTTGATTTGTGTTTCCCAAATTATTACTGGTACTGTGCATCCTTCAGTGTGCCTTTTTTCTGCTTGGATGATGGAGAAATCAGAACAATATAAAATTTCTCATGTGGAGAAAAGACGTGAGAAGAAGTATGACAGTGAACCTTGAAACTAAAAGGTACGCACTGCTCTGACTATATAGGAGGTGGGCAACAATAAGAATTCATTGTAGGTTTCTGAATAAATAAAACTTGCAATTATATCTGACCTAAAGGAAGTTGGACATGGAAATTTTGGGCAAAGACTTGACAAAACAAGGCTGTGTTTCATTAAATTAAATGCTTATAGGGTAAAATAATAGAATTCAGTCTGAAAAAAAGTTAAGAAAAAACGTGCATGAGGGTATTAATATTTATTCATTATAGAAACTATAATAAATGTGACTTTACATAAATTTCTTGGCATAAATTTTGAATGTAAGTCAGAATTTGATGTGCTTTAAAGAACAAGGTGGCAGTAAACCATTTCATATCTTAGGTACATGTGATAGAAAAATTGTGATGTAAAATTTGAGATTTCTCATAAAACTTTTACATGATAAACAGCTGTTTCATAAAGTAGTAATGTTTTGGAAGGAAAATTGTTATTCTTTTTTAAAATTGGTTCTTCACTTAAAAATGTGGAATTTATGAATAAAACATGACTAATTTTACTAGGAAATCTTTCTAAATCGGTTAATGATCAATGCATATTCACTCGTATTAAAATATGTGCTAGTTATGAATTAATCACAAACTGAAAAAACATTTGCTAATTATCTCTACATATTTACTATTGTGTCCATCTTTAGGATAATCCATATGAATACACTATGGAAAATGACACTCAGCCCTCTACTGACTTCATCCTACTGGGCCTGTTCCCCCCATCAAGGGTCGGCCTTGCCCTCTTCATTCTCATCATTCCCATCTTCCTAATGGCTCTGGCTGGCAACCTGGCCATGGTCCTGCTCATCCTCCTGGACGCCCACCTCCACGCACCCATGTACATCCTGCTCAGTCAGCTCTCCCTCATGGACCTCATGTACATCTGCACCACTGTCCCCAAGATGGCTTCTGGTTTTCTATTTGGAAACAAGTCCATCTCCTTCATCGGGTGTGGATTCCAGAGTTTCTTCTTCCTTACTTTAGCAGGTTCAGAAGGACTCATCCTCATGGCTATGGCCTATGACCGTTATGTGGCTATTTGCTTTCCTCTGCACTACCCCCTCCGCATGAACAGAAGAGTGTGTGTGCTGATGATCCTGGGATCTTGGGTAATGGGTGCTGTTACCTCCTGTGTTCACACAGTATATGCCCTGCATATCCCTTACTGCAGGTCCAGAGACATAAATCATTTCTTCTGTGATATCCCAGCCATGCTGACACTGGCCTGCATGAATACCTGGGTCTATGAGTACACTGTGTTCCTCAGTGCCATTATCTTTCTTCTGATCCCTTTCACTGTCATTGTGTTTTCCTATGGGAAAATTCTCCTTGCTGTCTACCGCATGAGCTCACAAGAAGGCAGGAAGAAGGCCTATTCCACCTGTAGCAGCCACCTCACCGTGGTGACTTTCTACATTGCACCTTTTACTTACACTTATCTCCGCCCAAAGTCCCTCCGATCTCCAGCAGAAGACAAGGTCCTGGCTGTCTTCTACATCATCCTCACCCCAGTGCTCAACCCTGTGATCTACAGCCTGAGGAACAAGGAGGTGACAGGCGCCCTGAGAAAAGTGACTCAGAGATTTTGCTTTGCAAAAATGTAGATAAACTTGGGTCCTTGTGCATTCCTCTTTGCGTTGGCACTAGAAAAATATTCACCGACTGTGTCTCACAAAGCAAAATTAGTCTCTAGAATTTAAAAATTTTAAGATTTGATGCAACATTTTTGTGTTATAAGTAATGCTTTTTATTTTCCTTTGTTGCTTTTTGTCCATCAAAACAATGAGCCTCCATCTTTCATTAATGTGAGGACAATATTTTGCAAACATGAAGAAATGACAAGGGTACATGGTGAAAACTTTGCACACTTAAGAATATGAGGCATGATCTTAAACTTCGTTGAATTTTAAAAAATTGATACAGTAAAAGACACATTGCCAGTGATCCCCTCAAAATCCTCCCCTCATTTGAACACACTTACTTCATCTTTTTCGCTGTTTTCTGAAGCACTTGAGGAAGTCCTCCTTCTCGTCATTCATTGGGCTGTTGTGGCCACTGTTATGTCTTGAATTGATAGAAAATGCCTATCTTTCCTGGTTATTTTCACTTTGGAGAAAAGGCAGAGGTTGCATGGTGCCACATATGGTGAATTAAGTGGAGGAATTGCAGCATAATTCTTGGTGTTTTTGTCCTACTTTCCAAAGACGCTCAAGTAGAGGACTTCCACAACTACCTCCATACAAACAGGAATGTTCAGATGAGTGTATTCAAATTGAGGGGAAGATTTTCATGAGGATTTGTAGCAGTGTTTTTTAAAATTAATTATGTTTATTGGTTCATTTTAGGGGAACACCTTCAATGCAGGGAATTTGTCCTGTACATGATATATTTTGATTTCTTTTTACCCCATTTTCCTGCCCTCCCTTCAACCCTTCCAACCCTTCTTATTCACAAAAGAATTGTTTCCATTTTTTCCTTTCTTCCCTTTTTTCTTTTCTGTTCCCCTCCTTTATTGTGATAATAGTTTAAAATTTATGCATAAATCATATATTGTAATGACCACTTGTATTAATGCTGATTCTACAACTTTTGTATATGTTAACCTTACTAAACAAGACCAAATCACTGCAAATATTTTTAATGGTTTGGTCTAGTTGACAATAAAAATTATTTATTTTATATTAATTTACACATAGGACATACTGTGCAGTTTTCTAATATTTCACTTCATTTATAATAATTGGTTCAGATGGCTTTTTTTTTTTCTTTGATTTTGTTTTTTTGGTACCGGGGATCGAACTCACAACCTCCCACCAGCCAAGAAGTCACCTGCGCTGCTGAGCTAAACCCCCACCCCTAGATGGCATATTTTAAAACACACAAATTGTTCTTCACTTAAAATATTGTGGCAACTTAGAATAATACAGATTATTAAAATACTTCCCTAGATTTTCAGAGGTCTTCCGCTGCTCAGAATGGGGGAAAATTTGTTTTTCCATGAGACGCACCCTGGGTTTATCTCACCAAATCCTATGGAAATTATGTAGTAAGTCTCAGCCTGGAGATCAATACTGACGTCTGCAAAAAGCCAATTCATCGTCCACGTTTTGCTCTGGGTCAGAGTCATTTCTGGTGAAAAGTGTGTCTCTCAGGGACAATGCTCTTCATCTAAGGACAGAGGGAAAGGTGCAGCGCGGATGTGCGGGATCCTCGCAGACCCAACCCGCAGCAGCGCGGGCCATGGAGAGGCGGCTGGGCCTCAGCTCTGCCCTGAGCGGTGACGCCCGGGCCGCGCGGGTCTGCGTGCGCTGCGGACTCAAATCCTGGATCGCGCAGCGGGAATGCGCGGGACCGGTTTCCACCCGCATAGAGTGGGGATTTCTCATCCCGCGGACCCCACTGAAAATGTAATAATACTGAAAAGGAAGTATTTCTCTTACAATGGCGCATCGTCTCCCTCCTGGTCAGACCCGGAGGAGGCAGGGAAATTAGTCCCCGCGGACACAGCGCCGCCCACGCCCGCCTGAGCGCGCAGCGGGGCCCACGGCCGCCGCGGATTCGCGTGGAGCAGGACTCGGGCCCGGGATCCCCGCGCCCGCGGCAGTGGTGGGAGCCGGCCCGGGATGCCCTCACCCGGCTGATGTAACATATGCTCCTCCCGTCCTCCCCCGCGGAGACCGCGCTTCCTTCCTGCTTCTTTCTCCAGCCACAGAACAGTCAGCCTCTGGGATCCCATGGGGTCGGGGCGGGGGGAAACTGAGGCCGGAACCGGGCTCCCGCGAGGGAAGCGGCACACGGAGCGCCCCCGGGCGGAGAGGCCGTGCTCGCAGCCGGGCTGCCTTGAGCGCCCTAAGGCCCAGAATGCCCCGGGTGCTGGGTTCCTCAGTGTGCGAGCAACATGGCGCCCACAGCGCAGCCCACAGTGCCGGCCTCAGTGCTCAGCTCGCAAACCCTGAGGTCAAACCTCCCGCCTTCCGCGCGCTCCGAAGCTCCTCCAATCAGCTGTCAACACGTCATTACGCCCGCCCCTTTGCTCCGCCCCATAAATTCCAAATAAAGCCCGGGTTTCCCCTTTGTTCCTCCAGAGGATGCCTGTGTGTGCTAGGAAGCCCTCTTGTGCCCAAGGTAAAGGGTTCTTTTCTTTTCCTTCTCTGCTTTCTCTCTCCTTTTCTCTCTCCCCTCAGAGGACCAAACACACAGCTCTTTCTCTTTTATTATTATCTTTTACTCTCTCTCCGTGGGTCGGTGTGAAGGAGACAGAGGAGGTTAGAAGTGAGTTTCCAGGGTGATAAAGAAGCACGGAAGATGGAAAATGTGAGCTGAGAGGAGCTCCGCCCCCCAGTGAGGGTAAAAAATAAACAGTGTTATATCCCTGTATGAAGGGACGGCGGGAATAAAACATAAGAGGCCGGGTGCAGGCAGAGCCCCCTCCGGGGGAAGCCGCAGATCCCACGGGCAACGCAGCTTTGCAGGGTGCCCACGCGGTCCTCTCACGCGCCCGCGGCTGTCAGATCCCTGTGCAGGTCTCCTGCTTGAGGCAGGAGAGGATGGGGCAAAGCCGCCCGTGCAGGGGTCAGACCAGCAGTGAGGAATCCCAGGCCTTGCGCTGAACAGATCTGCTCAGGGGCCTGGAAACGGCTTTTCACAGAACAGCCCAGCCCTGAGCTCAGGCTGAGAGGCAGGAGGACAAGGAGAGGACACCGCCCTGCGCCTGGGCCCCGAACCCCGCTCTGCAGAGCAGCTTTTCCCTCTGCCTCTATTCCTGCACGCCCTGGCTGACTGCCGCTCTTCTCTAGCCCAGTCCTTTTCTCACTACATGAAGAACCTAGAAGGTGCCTCGGGACGGGAGCCCCAGCACCCCAAATCCAGGTAACAGTCTCCGCTTCCAATATTTAAGCCTTCTCACTCCCAGATGGAAAGGAAAAATGCTGACCAGTGCGGTGGCAACCACTCCTATCCCCACAACCTTGATAAACTGAGGTAGGAGTGTCACAAGCTCCAGACTACCTGGGTGACTTAAAGAGATCATCAAGGTAACATTTAATAAGAGCTGGAGACGCATATCTGCTGCAGTGTTCTAACCTGAGATATGCGAGGTTCTGGGTTCAATGCTTGGCACTGCAAAAAGAAAAAATAGGTACTGCGTGAGAGTCCGTACACATTTTGGGTATAAAATGAAGTGAATTACATCAAAACTTTTGCAGCGTGGTGGTTCCTGGGATTCCTGATTGGAGGAAAGGGGGAGAAGTATGTCAAACAGGCCAAGTTTGATTACATAGTGTATGTAAGCTGAGAGTTCTCAGTCATACTGAGAAGATTAAAATGAGCAGAGTTTTACTGCATACCAAATTTGGAAAAAAATACATCTTAATTACTCACCCTGCATACACAGAAACAGGAACAGTGGAAGGTGCTGTGTAGTAAATTTGCTTATTACATTAATCAACCCCTTGTATGTAGCTGAACATCATAATTTTACATCTCACATAAAAAGTAAAGAAATTAATCAATGAAAGCTTGAAATTGCTTCTGGAGCTATCTAATCACCACATGGTGATGGCATCATGTCTGCTACTGTGGTGTGCCTTCTCCTGGCGGACCCAGCACAGCACCTGGGGTTTCCTCCTCATAAGTCTCCACCTGATAATTTTTGTTTTCTTTATGCGAAATGCAAGGGGCTACCTGCAGAAGCCAGCAGGACTTGCACTTCACAAGGCCTGGATGAAGCAGCCGGTGCTCTGGACCAGCGATGGCAAACCATGGAGGAATGAGCGCCCATACTGCAACCCCAGACCCACTTCTGTATTGCAAAGCAGCAGTACTGCAATTAAACCTCAATACTGAGGTTTTAATTTAGAACAAATGACTTGTACATTAACATGTTTTGCCTTCAAACAACTCATACACAAATAAACAACTCAAACAACAACGTGGGTCAGAGCCACCTCCACTCTACACTCTCAAAAGTTATGTGACTGGAACAACTGCTCTTCTCACTTTTTTGAAGTTCATTAGGGATATTTGTATTTATTTATTTTTATTTTATGATAAAGTAAAACAATATCTCACAAAAACTTTATGAACAATAACAATATTTAATACATTCTATCATCTTCATCATGGTTACTCAGAGACAAAAACGATTCTCTAAGAAGAAACAGAGTGGCACAAAACTTTCTCTGCAAACTAAGGGAAATTAATAGTGTACATGAGACAAATTAGAATACATACGAAAATATTTTTGATAAATGAAATGGTAATTTAGGGAATTATATAAGCTCCCTACTTCCCATTTATTTTTAGATTCTAGTTTGCTCTTTGTGTGTGTATGTGTGTGTGTGTGTGTGTGTGTGCATGTGTGTGTATATATATATTTTTTTCTCATATAACAAAAACCATATGATATCCCAGCTTGCCTGTGTGATTTCTATTAACATGTTCTCAAGTTGTCTCCACATAACTACAAATGCCTGAAGCTTATCTTTTTGTCAGAATAGGGCTCTACTGTGTATAAACACATTTTCCTTATCTACCTTTCTGTTGATGGACATACATGGTGTTTACAGTTCTGTGTAGTATAAAGTGTGATACTGTGAATATTCACATACATGCATCTCCATTATATGAGGACTTTAACTCTTTTGAAAAGATGTCTAGAAGGGAGCATCTGTGTCAAACAGAATTTCTATTTTTAGTTTTCTGAGGACGCTCCACACTGATTTCAATACTGCTTATACTAGTTTATATTCTCAACCATATAAAGGAGAGTTCTTTATTTCCCTCACATCCTCACAAGCATTTATTGCTATTAGATTTTTTAATGTTTTTCACTTCTTCTGGGTAAGATAGTACTTCAGTATAGTTTTAATTTGCATTTCTTTAATAGCCAGTGATGGTGAACATTTTTCCATGTATTTCTTGGCCATTTGTACTTCTGAGAACTGTCAACTCATTTTGGTTGCCCATTTGTGTTTGAGTCTTTTATTTTGGGGAATCTAACATTTGCACTTGTTTATATATTTTAGATGTTGGTCTTTTGTATGAGGAATAGCAGGTAAAATTTCCTTCAATCTGTTGGTTGTCTCTTAAAAAGAAATTAGCAAATAATATCATTCATAATAGAATCAAGAAATTAAACATATATGAACCTAATCAAGGAAGGGAAAGAGCTCTCTGATGGAAATCACATCACTCTGAATTAGGAAATCAAGGAAGACATCAGAAGATGGAAAGATACCCCTGTTCCTGCATAGGCAGAACCAGTATAATCAAAATGGCTGTACCCCAAAACTGACACACAGATTTAGTGCAGTCTCAATAAAAGTCCCAAAGGCACTTCTCTTCAATCTAGAGAAAACAATTCCAAAGTTTATATAGAAGCCAGAGAGACCCAGAATAGGAAAAACCATCCCGAGTAACAAAAGCAAAGCTGGTCGCATCATAATCCCCTACTTAACATTGTATTATAAACCTACAGTGATTAAAGCAGCCTGGTACTGGCACAAAAAGAGCATGTGGATCAATACAAAGGAATAGAAAAATCAGAAACAACCCCAGGCGCACACAGTATTTGGTCTTTGGCAAAGGGACCAACCCTGGAGACATGATAGACGTCTTAATGAATGGGAGTAGAAAAATTAGGTACTCACATGCAGGAGATTGAGTCTAGACCATGTAATTTATCAAGCACTAAACTGAAATCAAAATGGATCCAAGATCTAAATGATCATCAGAAACAATTAACCTGCTGGAAGTTAAAATAGGTAAAGCACTTGTAGGTACAGCAGAGTCAAGGCTTTTCTGAACACAACCCAAGTGACAGAAGTAATAATACTGAGGATCAACAAATGGGATCATATAAATTTAAAAATTCTCCACACTGCATAGGAAGACTTATAAGGAAGCATATCTGAGGTCACAACTTGATCTTCAAGCTCCCCTCTATTCTAGTGGATCTCAGGTTTCACAGTAAGAAAATGCGACATCAGAGAATGAAAATAATCCCTATTTTACTATCATTTCGCAGACCCATTTACTTTTGTCCCTCATGACTTGCCCATTTCTTCTTTATATCACAAGATTACTGATCATGTGCTCTGCATTCAAACTAGTTGGATTTTTTTCAGTCCTTTATATTTCCATTTAATAATTGTTATCAGCATGTAAAATTTCTAGCATAAAACACAGAGTAACAGTGCATACAATAAAATATATAAAAGAGAGTATTTTCTCTCAGCTCTCTTGATTCTTCAATAAATTATATCACACTTATGTGCATATATAGAGCGCAGGCACCCACCCACTTGTTATTCCATCACTATGTGTGCAAACAGCGTTGTTTCCTTCACAGATCCCATTATTTCACAGATCCAGTACAGTGTGTATCAGACAAGCGGCAGCTTTGCTGTTCATAAGACCTGAGTTTGAGCAGTCCTCCTGCCTCAGCCTCCCAACTCACCTGTGACCACAGGAACACATTTCTTCAATACCTAAATATTTTTCTTCTGAATATTGCATCTGTGGAACAAAAATGGAGATTCTCTTTTCAAATGAGCCCAAATGATTAATTATTTAAAGAACTATGTGATTTAATAAACAATTCTGTGACCCGAGCAATGCCATACATAGTAAGGAAGAATAGTAGCTGAGTTTTATTTCCAGTTTACTCTCATGGTTCTTTTGGAGAATAATAGAAAATCCACACTCCGTGCTGTGGTCACTGGTGAGGAAGAGGGATGAGCTCGGTCCCTCCCCAGGGCAGCCTTATCAGAGATGGGGCATTTCGGCTCTGTCTGCCCTGGTGCCCAAGGAGGCTTCAGGGACCCCTCCGAGCTCCCGTCTGAGCACAGAGTCTGGGGGGTGTGTCCTCTTAGGGCACCAACACAGGGTACTGTGGCCCCGGGGAGGGCCCGGCCCTGAGATCCTGATGTCCCTGTCATGGCTCCACATTGGCAAGTCCATCTGTGTTTACATCTCTCACCCCCCAACTCCTGGCCTGCACCTAGCAGGTTTTTGGGAGATATAATCTCAAAAGGCCTATTCTGTGAAGCTTCTTCAAATCTCTTTCTCCATGTCAAACAAAGACTCTTTCCTCACCTCATACACCATGCACTGTCCTGTAAGGGAGGTGAATCAACAGGGCCTTGGAAGAGTAGACAGGGCATCTGTGTTTTTCATGGGGGTCTGTTAGTCTTAAAACATGAAATTCTTTATCACAGTTAACCAGCTGGAAACTAGCAGTCCAAAAATTTCTCAAAGATATCCTAGAAAGAGACAATGAAGCCAAAATGCCCAAACTCTAATGGAATGAATACACCAGTTATGATGAGCAGTTTAGTCAAAGGGGAAAAGAAGAAATTAGCAACATAATGAAACTACAATGACAGGATCAAGATAGTACATTGCAGTGATAAATCTCAATGTGAGTGGTCTCAATTCCCCCCAAGAAACAGAATACAGATTGAATGAAAATGCAAAACCCAGTTGTATGATATATACAGGAAGAATACTTAATTAAAAAAGATGCTTAGAAAATCTACTGAAGGCTAGAAAGAAGTATTCCATGCAGCAGGAGCCCAAAGACAAGCAGGAGTAGCTATCCTATTTATAGACAAAGTAATTTCAATGCAAAAATGATCAAAACAGATAAAGTGGGTCTTTATAACATTGCTCAATAAACCATTTTAAAGGAAGAGATACAATTATAAATATGTATGCATCAGACACTGGAACACCCCACTTTATAAAAGAAATGCAACTGGATGCAAGGAATTAAATAAATATTAATACAATTATAGTGTGAAAAACTCACTATGTCAGTGTCCAAATAAATTAACTGGACAAAAAAAAAAGAGAGAAATTCTCAGATATGAACTACCATTTTGAACAAATATAGGTAAAAGAGTGCTCAACCCCTGAACAGCACAAGACACATTTTTCTGAGCAACAAGTGGAGCTGTCTCCCAATTGACCAATAGTGGTCCATAAAGCTTATGAAAGTAAATACAAATAATGTAAATCTTCACACACCTATAATCAGAACATACATAATCCAGTGAAAACAGAAACTAGTGGCAAAAGAAATCACAGGAATTATGGAAATGCAGTGACATTAAACAACATATTCTTAGCCGGGCGTGGTGGCGCACGCCTTTAATCCCAGCACTCGGGAGGCTGAGGTAGGGGGAGTGTTGTGAGTTCGAGGCCGGCTTGGGCTACAACGCGAGCGCAAGGCTGGCCTGAGCTACATAGTGCGACCCTGCTTCAAAAAAACCAGGGCTGGGAGTCTGGCTCAGTGCCCTAAGTGCCTGCCCTGGCAGGCGCGAGGTTATGAGTTCAATCCCCGGTGCTGAAAAAAAAATAAAAAATAAAAAAATAAAAAAAAACATTCTTGAAGAATCAATTGGTCATAGAAGAAATCATTGAAAAATTCAGGCAGTTCCTTCAGTCAACATATAAGAGCCTATGGAAGATATTCAAGACAGTCATAAGAGAGAAGTTTATAGCCCTGAATGATAGCATCATGAAAAAAAAGAATAAAACCAGATAAATAACCTAATGATGCACCTCAACAACCTTGAAAAACAAGAGCAATTCAAATCCAAAGGTATTGTGAAAAATGAAGTTAATAAGATCAAAGTTGAAATTAATGAAATAGACACAAAATATAATATAAAGAATCAGTGACTCCAAAAGCTGGTTATTCAAAAGAATAAGCAAAATGGATAAATCCTTAGCCAAATTTAACAAGGAAAGAGAGAAAAAAATATCATTTTATCATTATACTTGCAATAAAAAATAAGTATCAGAAAGAAAACCACTGAAATGCAGAAGATTATCAGTAACTACATATTTTTTAAAAAACTGTACTCTAGGGCTGGGGATATAGCTCAGCAGCACAAACTCTTGCCTGGAAAGCTCAAGGTCTTGAGTTTGATTCCCAGGGCAAAAGCATCAATAAACTGGAGAATCCAGAAAAAGTGCATAATTTTGAGATGTGTATAAGTTGCAAGTGGACCTAGAAGATACAAAAACTCTGACTAATCCAGTTACATTTAAAATACAGAGGAAGTAATGAAAACCTAGCTCCTAAGACATACTGAAGACCTGATGGATTCACCACTCATAGATCAAGAACCCTAGGCCTGCTCTCCGGCCAATACTCTTCAATCTCATTTATAAAATCTCAAAGTAAAGAATATTACCAAATGTGTTCCTGGAAGCCAGCATTACCTTGATTTCACAACTGGAAAAGGACCCAACTAAAATGGGAAAATACAGGCCAACCTGGATAGTGAGCCTACATGCAAAGAACCCCAACAAGCTAATGTTGAACAGAGTGAACTAACCATTAAAAAATCATATATCATGATGAAGGAGGTATCATCTCAGGAATGGAAGGAGGGATCAATCTTTCAAAATTGGTAAATGTAGTGCATCACATAAACTGAAACACGGACAAAAATCACAAGATCTTCTCAATAGACACAGCAAAGAATCCCTTTCACAAAGCCTAAGAGCTGTTCAAATGAAATCCCTGAAGAAATGAAGGACATTATCTCAACCTAGTAAGAGCCATTTAGAAGAAAACCTACTCCCAACATCATATAAAATTGAGAAACTGAAAACTTTTTATCTGAAACCAAGAACAAGAGTATTATCTGCAGTATCTTCAGTCCTATCCAATATAGCACCCAAAAGCTGTGCCAAAGCAAGCAAATATGACAAAACATAAAATTCTAATTCTATTCTCATTTTCAGGTGGTATGGTCATTCATATAGAAGACCACAAAAAGACTCAGAGAAGTTGTAAACAGTTTCAGCAAATAGCAGGGTACAAAATCAACAAAGAAAAATCAATAATGAATAAAATGGCAAAATAAGATATATTATAAAGAGAGTTAGATCTTTTGTAATTAGAAAAAAGATCAAGAGATGAAGGGGACACAAAGGATGAACATTTGCTATGCATAATAAAACGTTTTAAAAAATGGTCAGCTTTTCAAATGTAAACATATTGAAAAATCTGTGCTTTTGGCTGCATGAAATTCTTCTAAGAATGAGAATAGTAAACATATTTTTCAAATCTTTAAAAAAATAGAGTGATTGTATAATTTCCTAAATGATGATTAATTTATTACATCGGAACTCTCAGACGTTTGTGAACATTGAAGTTACTATACTTGTGAATATTTTGTGATTAGTTCACTTACATGTCCATGATACTATCACTTTCATTATCTATTTTCATAAGATAAATGTGGTTCATAAATTAATGGAAATTCGCAATACATAGAAAATAATATACTCCTACATCATAGTTTATGTGATACTCTAAAAATTTCTAGTTGATTTTATTAAACTCATTTCACTTTGATTTACTTTCTTCCAGTGCACATAAAATGGACTCTAAAATAATGCATATGGATAAATCATAACCATGCATGCACTGAATCACAACATGAACACAAAAGATGTCCCAGCATCTCAGAGGCAGGACGGCATGGGGTGTTCCGAGGGAGCCTGTCTGCTGTTCCCCATGGTGTCGGCCTGGCGGCCTGTAGAGCATCTCGGTGCCCATCAGGACTCTGCCCTCCCCTTGGCCTCAGGCCAGGCCATGTCCTCAGTGATTGGCCCTCTCCTATCCAGGTCTCAGTGGACATTCCCCAGGGCCACAGCCCATCCTTAGACTCAGTCCGCAGCTACAGAAAGACAGGACTCGTGGTGCTGCTCAGTCTGCTTGGAGGTCTCCGCTATGCCAAGTGCAGGAATGAGAGGTGAGCACGCACATTTGTCAGGACAGCACTCAAAAGTTTACTCAGAGAAATGATGGTGCTCACTTGTGACTGTGGGCTAATTGTTAAGTGGGAAGGATCAAGAGATCAGGTCTTGGGGGGTGATGGAGGGAGAGTAGATAAACACACTGATGTCACAGCTGAAAGTGTTGTTGGCAGGGAGCTGGACTTGGAGGTGGAGGTGGACACTGATAGCTTAGGTCTCTTGGTGATGCTCTTTCAGACGCACTCAGCTTTGTTCACCACCACATGAGCAGCTTTGTTTCTCCTGGCCCTTCAGCTGTGAGCTTCCTATCTTGAAGTCAGCCACTCAGCAAATGCAACCCTGAGCCACATTAAACCTGTCCTTTTTAGGCTGCAGGTGTCTGGGATTTTGTTCAGCAACCTGCAAGCTGATCAGTGCAACAGCTACCCCAGGAAGTGAGTGTTACAAAGTGGAGAGAAATTGTGGCACTAATCCTAAATTATGTGAACCAACCAAAGAGTTCTGAGAACCAGATCGACATGGTTCATAGAGCCAATCTGAAATCTGTATCACTGTACAATCATAGTTGAAAGCAATTACGTTAACATAGATGATGATAATTTTGTTGATGGAGATGACAGTGTTAGTGATGGAGACTAAATTCATAGGTGATCTTCAGTGCTGTCTTAGAACAAGTCAGGCCCTGAATGCACACGTGATTTCTCACAGTCAGCCTGCAGTCACTCACGTTTGCTTCTCTGCACACTCAGAGTGACCTTAGAAACTGGAGTTTACCATTCCAATTATCAAAGGCTAGATGTAGATGAAGATATAAAACTCAGCTTTCTGCTGTGCATATGAACATCAAAGGAGACTAAGTCATTCTCACTGCAGAACAAAATTCAAAGGATAACCTAATGCAATATATCTCTCTGTATGAAAGATAATGTCTCTGCAGCTATTTCCCTATTCAAAAAATGCTAGTACATATTTGTGGTATGCCTTGGAGGTATATAACTTAAAGATGTCCAAATACACACAAAAAAATAATTGCTGGGTTATAGCCTACAAACTTGAACATTACCCTCTCCTAAAAATTGATAACAAAAGGTTGCAAATGAAAAATAGATCAGTTAGTATCAGTAGGTAAAATGATGAACACTGCTTTCTTTATACCGTCTTTAGTAGAATCCAGAAACACTGCAGAGAAGGGGAATCTCATTGGCTTCTATGCACACACTGTGAGAATCATCTTCTCTGGACTCTGCTATGACTTCTGAGATTCCAGTCATTTTACAATTGGTGAAATCTAGTTAACTGAGGATAATACAGAGTATGTCTCAGAATTGATAGATAGACAAGGGTATGCTCAGCTTTGTGCATGGAGCTATGGCTGGCTTTCCAGAATCAGTAACTTCACAACCCTCCCCCAAAAGCTGAGGCATTCTGGGGTTGACAAGTGAGGCAGAAGGGTCACTTTAGGGGAGATCAGGAGCAAGGAATATTTCAGGTATCATGAGAAAAGCGATTCTGATTTCTGCAGAACAGGGATGAGAGAAATAAGCTTTTATTGCTGTCATTTTTCTTTAAATCTTTGACAGTTTAGTTTATTGAAAGGGTTTAGAAACTCCAGTTTGATGTTCCTTTGAAAATATTCTGCAAAATGACAGGAGGCCTTTTTGGTACATGCAGACACCTCCTCCCCCTGTATAAATGATCAGAACACATGCAATAATTACAGCATTACTGTAGAGATCTGTCTTTGAGAATGCCCTGATCAACAGTGTGCAGTGTGGGGATCTGTGCTGCAGTGAACACTGCATGGTACAGACTCCAGGGGACCCTGCTCCTTGGTTCCCAGGTCTTTCACTTGGTCCCGCTGTGGGCACCAATGACTCCAATGTAAATGTCTATGTTTCTCTTATTCCTGCTATGACCAGGGGTCTGTACTGAAAAAATAATCTATGTATTCAATAAAATACAGGAATAACAAAAGAATCATATTCAGTGTCTTATTTTGTCCTCTAAACAGAAGTGTAAGTTAAAGTGATCTATGTAATAAACTCATGCATGCTGACTTCAAGTGATGCTGACACAGAATTCATTTTCATTCACGCACAGCATTTGAAGAATTTTGCTCATGATGCTGAACTTGTACTTGGTTTACAATGGAGATGATGGAGCTGTTTCTCTGCAAAGAAAGTCTCCTCAGTGGGACACTTCATCATTGGGATTATGAAGTAAGTTCTTGTTTAGACTCACTAAGAAAACATTTTTCACTGGTGATAGTAATATCTGTGGGAGAATCAAGTGGAACATAGTGATAAAAGATACACCAAAAATTTCCAAAATGACTAACTTTTAAGCACTGGATCAATTATCTTGTCCAAAAAAAATTTCATATTCTTTATGAATAACATCGCCAGCTGAAAATATTGATATAAATATTTTTCTACTTTTCCTTTTTTTAGTAATCAGGAAATAAATATCAGAACTTCATTAAGATAAATGTCCATAACCAGTAGGAAATCTACCATGCAAAAAAAAAGAACAAAGAATAAAACAAGAGGAAATACCAGGCGTTGGACAGGGTGACAAGAATGATGACGAGTTAGGAGAACCTTGGGGTATTACTGCTGAAAATTTATAAAGCTGTGAGCCACTATGCAAATGGTTTGGCAGTTCCTCAACCTGTTATGCATAGAAGTATCATAACTGTAGGCAATTCCAGGTCACTGAAGAGTGGATTTAGGCACCAAAGTGGATGTTCCTCCATGAGTGTTTACAACAGCACCATACACGACAGCCAGAAGTGGAAACCACGTCAATATCTGGGAGGTTACGTAAAATAGATAAGCAATGTCCATGCAGTACAATGTTAGTTCACCTTAAAAAGGAATGAAAGTGTGATACATGCTCTGAGAGCAAACTTTGAGAACATTATTCTAAATGAAGTAAGTCAGAATACGACAGACACATGTTGCACCATTCAATATTAATAAGAAATTTAGGAGAAAGAACTCATGAACTCAGAACCACAGAGACGATAGAATTACAGGCAAGGTAGAATGAGGGCTTTCTAATTATGGTATGATGAGGGAGACCGGATAGGAGGACTGAGGCCTAACTGCCCTCATCTGTGGTGATGGGAGAGCAAGGCAGTGTGGGTGAGTGCTGACACGCCCCAGGGAAATTCATCAGCTGACATCCTGCTGTTTACTCCGGTATGAACCTCAGATGGTGGCAGACGGATGAATCCTCTCTTACTCTTATTGCTTGTGCCCGTCTCTCAGTGAGGAATGCCAAAGTGCACCGGTCACTTGGGGCTCCTTGTCGAAGGCAGGCAAGAGCCCTGACCCCTTATTCTGTCGTGTTTTGTGCCTCTTTGTGTTTCATCTTCATTGCCCCTTGGTCGGGTACGAAGCTTGTGAGTTGGCCAGCTGCAGTGTGAATTCGCACAGTGTGGTGATGAGAGGTTCTGGAGGTGCGTGGTGTAGGTGTTTGCACAAAAATGTGAAACTGTCAATTGGAACTAAAGAGTAATTCCACAAATAATTAAAATAACATTTTTAAATTATTTATTTATTTATTTTTGTGGCACCGAGGATCAAACTCACAACCTCACGCCTGCCAGGCAGGCATTTAAGCCACTGAGCCAAACTCCTGGCCCTTAAAATAATATTTTTAAAGATGTATTTTATAAGAATATCAAAATTAACAAAAATAAACCTATACTAGGCCTTAGAATTTCTTCCCAGGAAGCTTCCCATTAATTTAGTCATTAGATATCACAAAAAAGACATCACAGAGCTTTTAATATTTTATCTACAATGAAAAATAATGTTGATATTTCCTAAATAGCATCCCATGAAGGTGGGGAATGCCAACTGTTTATTATTCATTTAAACACTTAGCACATTTTTCTATGATATAATTTTACCAACATGACACGAAGTTGATCACAAATAGTACATAATACAAATTAAAAGTAAATCCTCAAATGTCACACGTTTTAAGAATTTCTTCCAATGTACTTATGTTAAATTTATCATATTGCATTGTAATATGGTGAATTTGCTGTGCAGTAAAATCACACTGGCAAATTCATGGAAAGACATTCTGGTGATGCACTGGATGATTGATAATCATGCACAGCTTGTGGTCCCGTAAGACTTGGAGATACAATCATATGTGGAGAGCCTCAAAAGAATAATCCCCCATTGAGTTGACCCTTAACACACCTAGGAATATATATTTTTTTAAGTGGCAGGCCTCCTTCCTCAGCCTTGGCCCAAGGCCAGCTTGTGTGCTGTGGAGTTGGCCTCTGTGGTCCTTCTCCCAGTGGACTTTACCAAGAATACATACGCGAATGGCAGACACCTCCATGTCAAGATGACCTGGATTTGTGAGACCTTAGATGTTCACACGGATGTCACTGCTGAGGAGCACAGAGATCAGACGTGAGTGTGTGGGCTGCCCAGGAATATTAAAGATGATTTCCAGAAAGTATGACTTTGTCCATGAGATGTCCTTGAGACTGTATCAGCCATCTGACCTAGTGAAAGAAGGTAAGGCACATACTCCAAATGTTTTGTATTTATTTACAGTTTTACAGGAAATTCAAACTCTTGAGAAAGTGCTTAGAGTAATAAAATTTGTAATTTTAGAAGGATTTTCTACAAAAGAACTTCAAAAGGAATTTTTACTTGATTAACATGAATATAAAAGATAGATGAATGGTAATCAATAGATTATTTTTTCCTGGAAAAGAAAAGTGAGTGTGCTTTTTAAATAAATGCAAAGCATTTATTAAAATCATGAAGGTGGTTTACAGTCTAAAATAAAAAGTATCATGCAATTCTGGAAAGACTGAATGTGATTCTTATGCCTAATGTGAATTGATAATGAAACTGAGGTACACTTTACTTGATCCTTTTTTCTTCAAATTATAATGAAATTGAAGTTAATAATAACAGCCTATAATAAGATATACATTAAAAGTTATGTAAACTCAATTAGTATTTCAAAATGTGAGATGGCATTTTAAAGCATATTTAATACATTTGTATTTATTTGTGTAAATACACATGCTTGTATTAACATTTGTACTTCAGGAATAGTACATGTCTCTGAGAAATTATGCTTAAATATATACATTCATATGCACTTGTGCATGCGTGTGTACACCTTCATGGGTGGTGTGCTAGGACAGTTCATTTACAGTCTTTGCATCTCAGTAGTTTTCTCCTCTATAGAATGTCACGGTATGCATCTCCCTGAAGGGAATACTTTTAGGATTAAACCCAGTCGCACTCTGGATAAACCCTGTCACACTCCTGGCGACAGCGAGTGAGGACAGTCAGTGAAGTCCATGGCTCCCTCTCTCCTCTCAGGCAGGACCGAGTCCTGAGCCACAGCCCGCTGCGTCTGTGCGTCTGACCCCGCACTCAGCGCCCTCCTGTGCGCTCCGCCCTCCGGGGTGAACGCGGACACTGCTGACGTCCACGTTCCTCAGTGGGAGGGGCGAATGAGAAATCAAAGTGAGTGGGAATTTGTAAAATGGGATTCATATACACAGATTTATTTTGAACAAAAATGATCTTTTGCACTATTGAAACAAGCACTAGATGCCCGCGGCTGCTCCTGTGTCAGGAACAGTGTCCGAGTACTCTGTGCCCAACACGGTGCGGTGCTGTGCTGTGCTGCTCGTGCGCTGGGCCGTGGAGAATCACAGAGATGCTGATTGGTGTTCACGAGATACGATGTCGATATCAGATCCGATGTAGAACTTATTTTTCTGTGCCGTTCTCCTTTTCCAATACTGTAAGAAGATATAACCGACTTCTCACGGATAGTGTGTCATTCGCAGAACTATTCATGAAAGACGCGAGAGAAACTGCTGCAGGGTTCAAGTGCATTGGTGATTTCTAATGTCATACTTTCTATTGCTGAAAATTGAATTTCTTATATAAATTAAGCATGATTGCAGCAGTGAAATTTCATATTGATTCTAATGAAATTTATATAAACATGTTCTAATATTTTTTTCTCAGTCTTCTATGTAATACTCTCCATGTTTAGATATGTTGTAGAGATATTTCCATAGCTGTTTTCATGTGCGCATGATTCTCCCCATCCACAGGGCAGAAAAAAGAGTTCATCTGCAATCCATAAACAAAATGTGATACGCAAACACAGTGGAATACTCAGGTTTCCAAAGGAAACAATGTTGACGTACGACACAGATGAACAAATATTGATAATCTTGTCCCAATATGTCCTAGTAAGTTTTTTAGATTTTCAATGTTTAAAAAATAATGGAAGATAAGTTTTTCCAACATTGCTCAGGATAGTACTTTTCTTACATTAAAATATGCTGTGAATCCACATCTAGATCCATGCAGTATATTTAAGGATGTTTTGTTTATTCTAACAGGGTTCTGGTACTTAGGAAAAATGGACTGTGTTACTCATTTCTATGTTCATAGTTGTGTGGAACTGAGCACATTCATCCTGCTGTGCATTAAGCATCCACCACACAGCTCGGGGTATTTCCGATCTCACTGAAGTGAATGTACATAAGCAGTAGACAACACTTCTCCTTCTGTGCATTCACCCAGCCCCTGAACACCCCCAGCTCACCATCTGTCTCTCTGATTTTGACCATGGAGTTTAATACATAAAGTGAATTTACACAGTATTTGTTCTTTTGTGGTTGGCTTATTTCTCTCGGGACAAAGTTATGTATAATTACGCACCTTGTATCATATATCAACATTTGTTCACTTTAAAAACTTGAGTATCCCATTGTGTTTGCGAACCACATTTTATTATGGATTCATCTGCAGGTGAACTGTTGTTTCTGCCCTGTGAGTATGGTAGATTTGCTCACCTAAAAATGGCTATGAAAATAGATCTAATGCATATCAAAACGTGGAGTTACTACATCATAGTGATATTTTATTTCTCTGTTGGAGTGCTCACTATAATAATTTTCACTGTGACAGTAATACTTGTATCCTCACAGAAATTAACAGAGATGTACAATCTTTATCTGTCAAAATATACTTTCTGTTTCATTTGCTTCTTTAATGAAGATTTACCTTCTGTATGCACAGTGCTGTCTCATTGCAGTTTTGATTCACGTTTCCCAGTCGATGACCCATTCTGAGCAACATTCAGTGTGAATGTCATCCATCTGCATGTGGAGGAAAGAGCTGAACCAGGAAGAATGATGGTCAGCACTGGAAGTAGGGGTGTGAAGGACGATGATTTTATATAAAATGTGTGTGGCAGGAAGAAAACACCGAGGCTTCTGAACGAAAGAGACTTATAATGACACCAAATATAAAGCAAGTTTGGCAGGGGAGTTTTGGGGAAAAGACTATCAAAAATGATATTTATTTCCACAAAATGGGTGCTTATCAAATGAAATAATAGAAATGTCAGAAAAAATGACTAAGAAGAATATCATGTGTGAGTATATTAAACATTATAACTAATACAGAAAAGTCTAAAATTTGTTCTTTTGCAGGCACTTTCAAGCATATATTTTGAACTAAATTGGAATTTGGTGTCACATAAGTCAGTGTGTTGCAGTAAAGCGTTCACAACAGTTGAAGTTACAATAAAATATAAATTTTCAGGTTTCTTACAATACTTTTATATTATAAATTGTTGTTTAAAAAACAGTAGCATCTTGAAAATGCCATGTAGTCTTTCAGAATTGATTCTCCATTTCAAAACTGAACAATTGATGAACAAAGAACAACCCAATTACATTAGGGAATTTGTCAAAGTTAGTAATGATCCATGCTTACTCACTGTTGTGTCTGTCTTTAGGATAAACCATATGAATTCAAAATGGAAAATAACACTCAGCCCTCTACTGATTTCATCCTACTGGGCCTGTTCCCCCCATCAAGGGTTGGCCTTATACTCTTCATTCTCATCATTTTCATCTTCCTAATGGCTTTGGTTGGCAACCTGGCCATGGTCCTGCTCATCCTCCTGGACGCCCACCTCCACACACCCATGTACATCCTGCTCAGTCAGCTCTGCCTCATGGACCTCATGTACATCTGCACCACTGTCCCCAAGATGGCTTCTGGTTTTCTAACTGGAAACAACTCCATCTCCTTCATTGGGTGTGGGTTCCAGGCTTTCTTCTTCGTGACTTTTGCATCTTCAGAAGGACCAATTCTAATGTCTATGGCCTATGACCGTTATGTGGCTATTTGCTTTCCTCTGCACTACCCCATCCGCATGAACAGAAGAATGTGTGTGCTGATGATCCTGGGATCTTGGGCACTGGGCACTGTCAATTCCTTTGCTCACACAGTGTATGCCTTTCATATCCCTTACTGCAGGTCCAGGGTCATCAACCAATTCTTTTGTGAAGTCCCAGTCATGCTGTCTCTGGCTTGTTGGGACACCAGGGTCTATGAGTACACTGTATTCCTCAGCATTATCATTTTTCTCATGATACCTTTCATTATCATTGTGTTTTCCTATGGGAAAGTTCTCCTTGCTGTCTACCGCATGCACTCACGGGAAGGCAGGAAGAAGGCCTATTCCACCTGTAGCACTCACCTAACTGTGGTGGCTTTCTACTATGCACCATTTGCATACACTTATCTCTGCCCCAAATCCTTCCAATCTCCTGCACAGGCCAAGAACTTGGCTGTCTTCTATACCATCCTCACTCCAATGCTCAACCCTGTGATCTACAGCCTGAGGAACAAGGAGGTGATGGGGGCACTGGGAAGGTTGAGTAGGAGAATCTGCTGTATGAAAATGTAGGTAACATTTTGTTTCAGTATGTTGATAAATGTATCTTCATTAGAAAAATATTTCTTGTCTAGGTCTTTTCAAATGAATTTAATACTTTAATATTTGTTTTCACAATTATTTATTCTAGGTCATAGTGTTTCATTCTTTTTGTCTGTTCCCAATCAAAATAATGAATTTGCATGGTTTAGTGATGTGTGGACAATATTTTATTAACATGGAGAAATGAAATGATAAATGTAGAAACACTTGCAAACTTTAAGAATATTAACTGTGATTAAAAAATCAGTAAATCACGAGATGGGTTTTCAAAAGAATGAGCAGAAAAATTTTTACCCATTCTCCATAATTATGAGTAGGATGAAAATAGGATCATCAATATGGAAATAGAGAAGAGTATTGGTAATTATTTAATATGTCTGTATTCCAACAAGCTAGAGAGTCCAGAGAAAATGGAAAGATTTTTAGATATGTATAAATTACAAAAAGTGAGCCAAGATGATTCAATGTCTCTGAATAACTCAATAACATGAAAGTTATTAGGGCAGTAATAAACAGGTGTCTGTTAAGACTGGTGCAAAAAGGGATGGATTCACCACAGATTACAAAAGAACATTAGGGACGATCTCATGCTATACTGTTCAATGACTGGAATGAAATGACACAGAAAGGATTTAAACACATTACTGAAAGTTAGCATTACCTTGACTGCACAGATGAACAAAGAACCAACTAGAAAGGCAAACTACACAGCAATCTCATTAATGAACATAGATACAAAGGCCCTCAACGACTCACTGAAAAACAAGAAAAATCATGAAAAAATGCAGACATCATGACTGAGTAGGCTTCATCGCATTCATGTAAGGATGGTTCAACCTTTGCAAATGAATAAATGTAAAGCATCACATATACAGAAGCAAGGACAAAAATCATATGAGCACCTCAAGACACATGGAAGTCTTTCAGAAAATGCCACCAGCTCTTCATATACTTCAGCAGATGTTCATAAAAAAACACTTGAAAATGTGAATTGATGAGCCTCCTGTCAATCTGATAAATATGTTTATTCCAAACACATTACCAACAATTTATCATTATAGTTGAAAACTTGTTGTAAAATCAGGAACATTACAAGTATGTCTACTATCAACACTCCTGTTCAATATAGTATTTCAAAATGTCAAACAGTGCTACCAGGAAAGTATATGTGTGTGTATATATATATATATATATATATATATATGTGATTATTGAAAATAATTGGAGTAATTATTTAAATCAGTTGAAGTATGTACACCACATATGTATATATATATATATTTATATAAACACTACATACATATATATATGTACACCCTATATAGATAGATAGATATGAATGACACCTATTGCAAAAAGAGGAGATGAAAGCATTTTATTCTCAGATGACTTAAACTTTAAATGAAAACCAAAAGCTTCACCAGAAAGACCTCTGTAAATAGTAAGCAATTTCAGCAATGTAGAAGGACACAGAACCAGGACATTAACAGTCATCCTATAAACAAGTAGTGAAGCTATTGATAGAAAATTAAGAAAATGATACCATCCATAGTGGCTTCAGGAAAGTGAAACACTTAGGAATTAGTCTAGCAGAAGAAGTGAAAAAAATTTATAATGAATACTATGAGACTTTTAAAAAAGGTGATTGAAGAGGACATCAGGAAATGGGAACGTATCTCTTATTCCTGGATATTCAGAGTCAGTGATTTCAGTGGCATTCCTCACAGAGCTAGCAACAAGATTCCTAGATTGGTATGGACCCTGAAGATCCCCACATGAACTGAAGGAATCTTGAGCAAAGGGTGAAACAGAAAGAATCATCATCGTCATTCCAGATTTCAAGTTAGGTAAGTTCTATGTATATCAGAAGTGCATTATTGTTGCCCAATAGATACTGAAAAGTTATGACTGGAAAACCTGTTTTTCCTCTGTCAGGATTATCAGGAGTATTTACATGCACCTGTGAGTTCATATCTTGAGCTCTAACTTCTTCTCTAAACATATTCATACCAGGCTTCATAGTAATAACATGTCATGATCAAAGCATCATAATCTTCTTTCTTTTACTAGCACCTCAAAGACTCATTTTCTTTGGCCTCTCGAGAATTACAGATCTTTTTATAGCACCAGGTGTTGTTTGTTGATTATCTGATCTGCATTTAAACTATTTTCATGACAAAGCATGTGTGGTTTTTTTCAGTCCATTTCACTTTCAAATGATAATTGCAATAGTACCAGAATGTAAAATTTTGAGCATAAAACATGGTGTGTTATGGCATTGCATATGGTAGAGTAAAATATATAATAAATAAAACATTATCCCTCAGCTCTTGATTCTTCAATGAATCATACCACTTCCCATGTGCCCATGTATAAAGCGTGGAAACCCATCTATTCTGTTTAATAAGTGCGGAAATACCTTTCCTTTCATATTTTACACATTGCATCACAGACCCTCACGGTGCTTTGCAGAAAAGGTTCTGCTGTGTTGCCCAGGCAGCCCTTGAGCTCCTGGATCCAAGCAGTCAACCCGCCTCAGGTGCTCAGTGCCTCCTACTGCAGTACTGCAGCACAACTGCAATGCAGGAGTGTGTGCCCTGATCTCACATCCATGGGGCAGGCAATGAGAACTCGTTCTCAGAATGAGTGGAAGTGACTACATACGGAAGGAACTCTGTGTCTTAATGAGTAATTCCTATGCACTGAGACAAGCGACACTAAGCTATGAGACTGACAGCTGAGCTTCATTTACACATTGCTCCCGTGGCTCTTTCCATTCAAAAGTGACAAGGGAACCGCTCCACGCTCTGTTTCCTGCTCACCAGGGAGGAATGAGAAGTACTCTGTCCCTGCCTCTGGGGCAGCATTGTCAGGACCACAGGGGATTTCAAGCCCTCACCTTCTTTGGCTGTCATGGTCCCCTGTGCTCCTCTGTTTGAGCACAGAGCTGTCCTGGCCTATCTGTCCCCTTGGGGCCACCCAAACATGCCACTTGGGGCCCTGGGAGAGTACACCATCCTGAGGTTCAGATGGCCATTGACTAGACTTTAAATTCATTTCTGTTTGTGTCTAAAGACCCCTGAAACTACAGACCTTCACATAGCAGGTAGTTGGGGACCATAATCTATTTCATGAAAATCTTCTTTAAGCCACTTTTTCTACATAAAACAAGAATTCTTACCTCTTCCTGCCACAAAACATGTTCTGTCTTCTAAGGAAGATGCAAAAGTAAACCCTTGTCTGACTATTAGATAGGGCACCTGTTTTAATTATTTTCAGCTTGTTCATGGTAATTAATTCATTAGTACAACTACAAGGAATAACCCAGAACTCCAAAACTTTCTGAAAGCTACCCTACAATGAGACAGTGAGGCCAACAATGCCAAAAGGCCTTATGGGATGCACACACTAGATAAGCTGATCGGTTAAAACAAAGGAAAAAACAAAGAATTGACAACAGGATTTTAACACAATGGCAGTGTTCAGTCAATACATTTTATCCATACTTTGGCATGTGAATAGTCTCAATTTCCAAGTGAAGATACATATTCCAGATTGGCTGAAAAAACCAAAGCCAGTAGTATAATGGGTACAAGAAACACATATAATTCAAAAGAAATTCATAGACTACAAAGGTAAAGGGCAAGAAACCATCTTCTACTCAAAAGTAACCCCCCAAAAGCAGGAGCTGCTATATAATTTTCAGGCAAAGAGATTTCAAACCAAAAATATATTCAAAGGAAGAAGGAAGGTGGGTTGGGGATTTAGCTCAGTGGCAAATCACCTGTCTGGCAAGTGCAAAGCCATGACTTCTATTCATGGTATCAAAAAAAAAAAAAAAAAAAAAGAGTTCACTGTTATTGGTTAATGGAACAGTTGATCATAAAACCATAAGAATTATAAACGCATATGCATCAAACACTAAACACCTTACTCCATAAAACAGAAATTACAGTGCAAAAGAGCTCACATAAACATCAATGTAATGATGATGGGGGAACCTCAATATGTCACTGTTACAAATAGACTAACTAGACAAAAAAAACAAAAACAAAAAACAAAAACAACAAAGAAATGATCAGAGTTTAACTGAAATTTTGAAAAATGGATGCCTTAGATGGCTCAACTCAACAATAACAGAATGTTCTTTTTTTCTCAGCAGCACATGGAGTTTCTCCAAATAGACTACTACCAGCCTATGTAACTTATTTAAGTAAATACCAATCATTGAAATTGACTGCATGCATATTATTAGATCATAGTGCAAATAAGGTAGAAATCAAAACAAGAAAATATGTACACACATGGAGATGAAACAATATATTTCTGAACAACAGTGGGTTGCAGAAGGAAGCGAGGAAAAAACCAATTCCTAAAATCAAACAGTAATTTCAGTGCAGTGTATGAAATTTTATGGTAGACAAGGAAAACCTTATTAAGGAGGAAGTTTATAGCTGTGATTTCTACATCAGAAAGAACAAAACAGGAGCCAGGCTTGGTGGCGCACACCTTTAATCCTGGCACTCTGGGGAGGCAGAGGTAGGAGGAGTGTTGTGAGTTCAAGGCAAGCCTGGGCTACAGTGTGAGTGCAAGCCTGGCTTGAGCTACACAGTGTGACTCTGCCTCAAAAAACTAGGGCCAGGAGTTTGGCTCAGTGGCTTAAATGCCTG
Organism: Dasyprocta punctata; assembly: GCA_004363535.1. NCBI lineage: Eukaryota > Metazoa > Chordata > Mammalia > Rodentia > Dasyproctidae > Dasyprocta > Dasyprocta punctata. The sequence continues at coordinate 36,572 of RJWM01011950.1, forward strand.
CCTGGCAGGCATGAGGTTGTGAGTTCAATCCCTGGTGCCACACACACACAAAAAAAAGTCCAAATAAATAACTTAATAATGAAACTCAAGGTTCTATTAAAACAAGAACAATCAAATCCCAGATCTAATACAAAGAATGTAATTATTAAGACCAAAGAAAAAATTTGTGAAATCGACACACACAACACAAAACTAAGAATTGGTGAATCAAAACAGTGTGTCTTCCAAAGAATGATTAGACAAATTCCTAGGCAATCTCAAGAAATAAAGGGAAACTAAAGACCATATCAATGTAATACGGGAAAAATAAAATTCATATGGACACCATGGAATTTGAGATTATCAGCAATTATTTAAAATATCCAACAAACTGGAGAATGCAAAAGAAATGGCAATGCTCAAACATATTGAAATTACAAAAAGTTTGTGCTATGTATGCATAGTTTCTTTAATGAGCTAATCTTTTACTCTTTAATGAGCTAATGTTTTACTCTTCAATCTCTTTAATGAAATTGCAAAAAAAAAAAAAAAAAAAAAAAAAAAAAAAAAAAAAAAAAAAAAAAAAAAAAAAAAAAAAAAAAGGAAATACTGCCAAACACATTCCTAGAATTATCTTGATTCCACAGATGGACAAAGACCCAAGTAAAAAGGAAAACTACAGATGAACTCATTAATGAATATAGATGCAAAGTCCCTTTACAACACAATGGGAACCATAATGCAACTCATTTAAAAAAGCGTATGTCACGATGGAGTAGACTTCATCCCATGTACGCAAGGGTAACACAATATTGGCAAATCAGTAATTGTAGTGCATCATATAATCAGAAGCAAGGACAAAATTCACAGGAGCATCTCAATAAACACAGAAAAAGCCTTTCAGAAACTCCATCAGCTGCTCATTAGAAAAACTCTGAAAAAATGGAAATACAGGTATTCCATCTCAGTGTGATGAAAACTCACTGCCAAACAATGTATCAAATTGAAAAAAGCTGAATTATTTTGCCCTAAAACAGGAACAAGACAAGTATATCAACTGTCATGACTCCTGTTCAATATAGCATTCACACTCTAGCCATAGGAGTCAGGCAGCCCTGCAGCACCACCAATATCAATAGTAACTATATATATATGACTATATAGATGCATGAACATATATAATGTGTATATATATATATATATATATATATATATATATGAATGACAACTACAGCACAAAAGGATGAAATTATCTTATTCTCAGATGACCCAAACTTTAATAGAAGACCCCAAATTTTATCAAAAAAAAAATCTTTCTAGATATAGTAAGGAATTTCAGTAAGGTATTCAGATACAAAATCAATACAAAAATCAATAGTGATCCTGTACACCAGTAATGAAACTATTGAGAAAAAGAATTAAGAAAACAATGCCATCAACAATGGCTTCAAAAAATTCAACAGAATTTAATCTAACTGAGAAAATCAACGAAAACTCACTTTCTCCTATAATTGAAACTAAGGAAGTTCTATAATGAAAACTATGAAATTCATAAGGAAAGGAGATGAAACTGGATATCAGAAAATGGAAATGCATCTCATAATCCTGGAAATTCAGAGTTGGTGATGGCTAAATGTTCATTCTGATGTCACTCATGTACAGATTTAATGTGACTCTAATCCGTTTATCGGTGACATCCCTCACAGAACTAGTAATAACAATCCTAAATTGATACATAACTTGAAGATTCTCAGATTAAAAAAAAAGAATTCTGAACAAAGAGTAAAGCAGGAAGAATCACCATTCTAGATCTCAAGTTATGTCACATTTCTACGTATCTCAGAAGTGCATTATTGTTACCCAACAGATTAATAGAAAAAGGAAACAATTTATAAGAAATGGAGTACTACTATTCCTTAAAGAGGGATAAATGAGTTATTTGTAGGAAAATGAATGTGTTTTCAAGCAATAATATTGAGCAAAATGAATCAAACTCAAAATCTTAAATGTTATATGGTTTCTCATATTAAAAATGCAAATTGCAAATAAATTAAGGCCAAAATAAGATATGGATAATAGGAAACAGAGAGAGAGAGAGATCTTGTGTGAATAGAAAGGGTGCCAGAGGGCCAAAGGAGGGGCCAGGAGGGAACAGGAAGGGGATGGAAGTAGGAGTCAGATGTGTCACCTATGAGCATCAACTTCCTACAGTGAAGGTCATAGTTACACACCACAAGCATGCTGTAGTAAAAAGTTTGAAAAAAGAAATAAAGTCATTAGTTTCACATATGTAAGGATATTGAACATTTTTTGCCTTTTCCCCTTAGGAAAACTTTTGGGCAAGAAATTTGAAAATTTAAAGTGATAGATCCTCCTAGCCTGGGGCTTAGCTATCTGTAACATGACATCTGCCCAATTAGGTATCTGACCCAGAAAACCAACTTAGCTCTCCAAGAGTAACTTCTGTGTTCTTCTTCTCATTCCAGAGATAAACCTCCCGCTCCATTTTGCTTGTGCATGGAGCCCTCTCCAATCCCAAGACTCCACAACTACCCAAGCCTCCACACCCAGCCCCCAGTAAACCTTTCTGTCTCCTATTTTGCACACGCAGATGCTCCTTCAGATCAACTGTTAATATGTCATTTTGCCCATTTCCCAAATTCCTCCCCCAGTCAGAAGTGATAAAATTAACTACATTTCTTTTTTCTTGTTGAGAGCTTCTGCACCCCCTGCCCCATGAAGCTCTCCCATACCCACCTGCATTAAAGGCCTCTCTAATCTTTATCTCTCTCTCATTTTCTCTGCACTGCTTCAGATTGAGTGCCCAAACAGACTCAATCATAAATATTTTTAAATCCTTCAAAACAAAAAAGAATAATATCATTTCCCAAAGATGAGGCAAAATTTATTCATTTCCAGAAAGTTGGAGATATAAGTGAACATGTAAGCTATAATATGTGGTACAAACTTAACTTCTGAATATTTTGTATAATTTCCTACTATACCTATAATAATATTTTAAGGCTGATTTTAATATAAAAAATTAAAATTTCACACGCATTTTGAAAGAAATTAAACAATTTGAACCTTCATAATATTGCTTATTTGATAATCTAAGAGTTTTTATTTGCTTTTATCAAACTCATTTCATTCTAATGTACTTTAATTCAGCAAACAAAACATGGAAAATAAATCAATTACAAGCAGGCCACCGTAACCATGCATGCACTGAATCACAACATGAACACAGAAGATGTCCCGGCATCTCAGAGACAGGACGGCACCAGGTGCTCCAGGGAGCCTGTCTGCTCTTCTCCACAGGATCAGCCGTGGTGGCCTGGAGAGCATCTCAGTACCTCTCAGGACTCTGCCCTCACCTTGGCCCCAGGCCAGGCCATGTTCTGAGTGACTGGCCCTCTCCTGCCCGGGTCTCAGTGGGCATTCCCCAGTGCCACAGCCCATCCTGAGACTCAGTCCACAGCTGCAGAAGGACAGGAATTGTGGTGTCGCTCAGTTTGCTTGGGGAACTCTGAAATGCCAAGTGCAGGAAGGAGAGGTGAGGATGCACATTGGTCAGGACAGTGCTCAAGAAGTTTACTCAGGTAATGATGGTGCTCACCTGTGCCTGTGGGCTAATTATAATCTTGATTGGATTGTGAGATCTAGAAGAGGTGATCTGGTCATGGGGTGATGGAGAGAGTGGATTAACACACTGATTTCACAGCTGGAATTACTTCTGGAAGGAACGTGAAAAGTAGTCCAAGGATATCCCAATGCAATCAATTTCTGTGCATCAAAGAAAATGTCTCTGCTTTTGTTTCCCTTTTTGTTTATTAAGTGGTAATGCATCATTTTAGAACTTCTTGGAGGTATATAAATTAGAGTTGTCCAAATATACACAAAAGTAATTTTGAGATACTGTTGTCTACTTTATACATTGAAAACTTGTTCTTTGTCACATCCTGAACAATTGATAACAAAAATTTGCAAATGGTAAATAAGATCAGTCACTATAAGCAAGTAAGATGAAGAACAGTGTGGTTTATTCATGCCGTCTTTAGTGGAATCCATGAGGAAACACAGCAGAGAAGGGGAATTCCAATGGCTTTGTGCATTCACTGTGAGAATGATCTTCGCTGTACTGTGCTATGACTTCTGAGATTCCAGTCATTTTACAATTGGTGAATTCCAGTTACCTGAGGAAAATGCAGAATATGTCTTAGAGTAGATAGGTAGACTCGGATATGATCAGCTTTGTGCATGGAGCCATGACTGGCTTTCCAGAATCAGTAACTTGAAAACCTCCCAATAAAACCGATCCATCCTCAGGTTGATCTGTAAGCCAGCTGAGATCACAAGCTGGGGATATTTCAGGTGTCATGAGAAGAGAAAAGTGAGTCTGATTTCTGCAGAACAGGGCAGATAGAGTTGTGAATGTGAGAAATAGGCAAATATTTGTGTATTTTTTGTTGAAATCTTTGACAGTTTACTTCATTTAAAGGCTTTACAATGTCTGCTCTGACATTTCCTTGAAAAGTTTCTGCAAAATGGCAGAAGCCTTTTGGATATATATAAATTCTTGCTTCACCTCTATAAATGATCAGAACTAATGCAATAATGGCAGCATTACTGTGGAGATCTGTATCTGAGAAATCCCTAATCAACAGGAGCAGAATGTGGGGGTCTGTGCTGCCATGGAAAGTGCATGGTGCAGATTCCGGAGTGCGCTGCTCCTTAGTTCCCTGATCTTTCCCTTGGTCTCTCTGGGCACTAACGACTCCAGTGTAAATGTCTGTGCTTCTCTTATTCCTGCTATGACCAGGAACCGGTACTGGAAAAATCTGTGTATTTAATAATACAGGATTAGCAAAAGAGCCATATTCAGTGTCTCACTTTATCATCTACATAGAAGTGTAAGTTAAGTGAACTATGCAATAAAATCATGCATGCGGACTTCAAATGATGCTGACACAGAATTCATTTTCATTCGTGCACAGCATTTGGAGAATTTTGCTCATGATCCTGAACTTGTACCTGGTTTACACTGGAAATCATGAGGCTGTTTCTCTACAATGAAAGGCTCCTCAGTGGGACAATTTATCATTGGGATTAAGAAGAAATTTCTTGTTTACCTCTCTAACAATACATTTTTCACTGGTGATGTTTATGTCTGTGGCAGCATCAATTGGAAAATCAGTAATACATGGTGAAAAAAGATACACAAGAACAATGTCAAACTGACTAACTTTAAAACACTAAAGTAATTATCTTGTGCAGAAAGATTTTCACATTCTTTCTCAATAGCTAATCTCTAGTAGAAAATAAAGACATAAATATTTTTTCTGCTTTTTCTTTTCATTTTTGTTATTTATTATTCCAATGGGACCCACCTTTATTTCAGGTTCACTCCCTAAATATACTTAAAAAACTCAACCACAGCATATTTACAAGTTGTTTACATGAATTTGTGGTTATTCACATAGATACATATAAATATATGTGTAGATACTTATCATGTGTGCATGAAATTGCATTTACATATATAGTACACAAGTATTTTTGTATGTCTGTGTACATTTTCATACCTGGTGCGCTAGGAAACTTCACTTACAATCTTTGCACCTCAGTTCTCCCATCTGTAAAATATCATTATATGTACCACCCTGAAGAGACTGCCATTAGGATTAAATCCTACAGCATCCTGGAGCAACCCTGACACATCCATGTGAGGACAGTCAGTAAAGCCCATGCCTCCATCGTTCCTCTCAGGAAGTCCTGACCCTAAGTCTGCTGCAGGACTCCAACCCAGAGTCTTCCTCTGTGCACTTTCCTCCCTGTAAATGTTGGTAATCTTCCTATCTGCACTACACAGTTTGAGAGGAATGCGAGATAAACAGTGTAGGTGGACACGTATACAGTGAGCTTCATGTCAATTACTTGTATTGATTTCACTGAGCAGAAGAATGAAAAGGACCACATGAATAGATTTGTATTTGTAAGAAAATGTTCGCTTGTACCTTTGAAACAAATACTTCATACCTGAGGCTGCTCCCGTGTCAGGAATGGTGTTCGAGTATCACACCCAGAGCGCTACAGTGTTGTGCTGGAATACTTGTCCACCGGACCACGAATCGTCACAGAGATGCTGATTGACGCTCGTGAGGAATGATGTCAAACATCAGATCTGAGGGTGTATTTGTTTTTCTGTCTCATGTTCCTTTTCCAACTCCATAACTAAGGATAAGTGACTTCTCATGGACACTGTGTCACTGACAGTACTACTCCCACAACAATTGGTAGAAATTGCTATAATGTTCAGTGTATCATTAATTTAAAATGTCATGCTGTTGGGGCCAAGAATTTAGCTCAGCAGCACAAGTACCTGCCTGGCAAGTGAGAGGTTGTGTGTTTGATCCCAAGTACCCCCCCCAAATATCATACTTTCTGCTGCTGAAAATTAAATTAGATATGTTTTACATGCATATATATATATGCATATATATAAGTAAATAAGTTAAAGAGATTTGCATGAGGCTACTCTTATATTAATGTCAATGAAGTTAATAAAAATAATGCAGTCTACTAAATTTTTCCTCGCAGATTCCACAGGTTATAAAATAGAATATAAGTTAATCTAGAAGTGTTTTTTTCATTACCTTAAATCATATTTGCAATTCAAATTTAGAAGAATTTTAGTACATCTATTGTTTTTTGACTTTTATACTAAGGTAAAGTTTTTTAGGAGTATGCTTGAGTCATTTTAGAGCTCACAGTTGTATATCACTAAGTATATTCCTACAGATGTGGATTTTTTTTAACACCATACATGTCCAGAAATTTTCCATCTTACTGAGTTTAATCTGTGCATGTACAAAATAAAACTCCTTCTCTGCATCCACCCAGTCCCTGACAAGCCCATTTCTCTACCTCAGCCTCTGATTTTCACCACAATAGGAAGTTTGTAGAAGTGAATACATGCAGGATCTGCCTTGTGTGTTTGCCCACTTGTCCAGTGTAATGTCATCAACAATGATCCATGTAGTAGCAGGTGTCCTTATTTGTTACCTTTGAAAAACAGAACACATTTCACCAGAGATATTCTGTTTGTAGCTTTTTCTGCAGATGAAAATTTAAGTTGTTTTTGCCTTTTGATGACTATGCTATATACTACTGTAAAAATGGCTATGCAAATAGCTCTTGAGTTCTACATCACCTATTCAGGGTGCATACCCATGGGGGAAACTACAAGCTCACGTTCCAATTCTCTTCATGTTTAAAGCATTATCTGTGCTCTTCCCCACAGTGCAGCATCATTTCTACATCTCAAAAACATGCACAAAGATTCAAGATGCTCCACAAATTTGTCAACATTATATTCTGTTCGTATGAGGCATTAAACCATTTATAACATTTTAAATTGGAACAGAAATATTATTTTCCTCTAAATGTGTATGTTTGTTCTAAACCTTTTAAGCCATATATTGTGGTTTCATAGAACAGTTGAGTCTTAGCATGAATACAGATTATAATTTTCAAAATTGGTTCTTCATGTAAAAAGTGTATGATTCTAGAATCAATCACACACCTATTACACTATAAAATTTTCAAAGATAGTATTGACCTATACCTAGTCACTGTTGTGTCCATCTTTAGGATAATCCATACGAATACACCAAGGAAAATGATACTCAGACTTCTACTGACTTCATCCTCCTGGGCCTGCTCCCCCCATCAAGGGTAGGCCTCATCCTCTTCATTCTCAGCATCCCCGTCTTCCTAATGGCTCTGGCTGGCAACCTGTCCATGGTTCAGCTCATCCTCCTTGATGCCCACCTCCACACACCCATGTACATCCTGCTCAGTCAGCTCTCCCTCATGACCTCATGTACATCTGCACCACTGTCCCCAAGACAGTTTCTGGTTTTCTATTTGGAAACAAATCCATCTCCTTCATTAGTTGTTGGATTCAGAGCTTTTTCTTCACAACTTTAGGAGGTACAGAAGCACTGATCTTGATGTCTATGGCCTATGACCGTTATGTGGCTACCTGTTTTCCTCTGCACTATTCCATTCGCATGAACAATAGGTGGCGTGTGGTGATGATCCTGGGATCTCTGGCAGTGGGTGTTATCAATGCCAGTGCTCACACATCTTATGTATTTCATATTCCTTTTTGCCAGCCCAGAGCCATCAATCATTTCTTCTGTGATGTAACAGCCATGCTGACTCTGGCCTGCATGGACACCAAGATCTATGAGTACATCGTATTTATGAGTGCCGGTCTAATTCTCCTGTTTCCTTTCCTGGGCATTTTGTTCTCCTCTGACTGGGTCCTTCTCATTGTCTACCATATGTGCTCACAGGGAGGCAGGAAAAAGGCCTATTCCACCTGCAGCACCCACCTCACTGTGGTGACTTTCTACTATGCACCATCTGTTTACACATATCTCACACCAAACGCCCTCCGATCTCAGCAGAAGACAAAGTATTGGCTGTCTTCTACTCCATCTTTACCCCTATGCTGAACCCTGTGATCTACAGCCTGAGGAGGAAGGAGGTGACCGGGACCCTGGGAAGAATGACTTGGAAAATCTGCTGTGCAAAAATGGAGGCTATTTTGTGCCTCAATATGTTAAAGAATGTAAAGCCATGAGAAAATATCTCATGCCATGATCTCAGGAAATAAAACTAATCTTTAAGCTTTAAAGTTTTAAGATAATGACATAACAACTATATACTCAAGTTGGTAAAATGTTTTTTTGGTTCTTCCCTTCCAAAATAATGAACTAGGACTGGGGAGTCAGCTCAGTTATCCAAGCACCTGCCTGTCATGTGCGAGGTCCTGAGTTTGATGTCTGGTACCAAAATAATAATAATGATAATAATTCACTTACATTTGTCATAATAGGAGACAGTTATTTTATCAACATGGAGAAATGAAAAAGAAATGAGAAATCTATTCAAATGCTTCAGAGCACAAGGTTTGATCAAATAGTTTATTGAGTATTTTTTTAAAGTAACAGAGTAAAACACACTGCCACAGCCCCCCCACCCCCATATCCTTCACCTCATTTGAGCACACTCGTCCCATCTTTGTTGCCATTATTTAAGCAGTCCTGGGGGCTTTCCTGTCATTAATTGACTTGTCATTACCCCTTTATGTCCTGAATTAGTTCAAACCCTTTGTCTTCCGTGATTCTTTTGACCTTGGAGAAGAGCTGAGATTTGCATGGTGCCGTGGCTGGCGAAGAAAGTAGAGGAAAATACCCTTTTGCATTTTCCTATCAGAATGCACTGGCAAGCAAAATTCACTGTAACTTTCCCACCCCTAATGACACCACAAAGAGGGTTTGAGAACGCTATCAGAAATGAAAGGACCCGTGGGTGAGTATGTTTGATGTGAGGGCAAGAATTTTGACAGGGAATAAAGTCAATGTGTCTTTTTTATTATCAGTTTTTAAAACATTTAAGCATTTTTGTTATATTGTGATTACCTCCTGTACTAACGTCTTGATTGTACATTTTTGTATAAATTAAGTTTGGTAAACCTGCCCAAATTATAATAAATATTTGTAATAACCAGGTCTAACTGAATATTGAAATTATTTTCTCTATTATATACTAAATTACATTAAAGGCATTCTGTGCAGTTTCTAAATATTTTACTTCCTTCATTTTAGTTTACTTTGGGGGCACACTTTTATGGCATATTTCAAATTGTTTTCTTCAAAATACTTATGGTAACTTAGAATAATAAAGACAATGCAGAAAATTTCCTAGATATCCAGAAGTATCAGAAAGAATTGAGTGGATTTTTTACTTTCTGTGACACAGACCCGAGATTTACCTGATTAGATCGTATAGAAGTTGTACAGTAAAACAACACCCTAGAGCTTAGTAAAGATGTCTGAAATTCATTTTTATTTAACTTTGTGTAAAAAATGATTTCTGTTCACATCTGAGTATTTCTATTAGAACCAGCATTATGTGACAAGAGACAAAAAGAAAAAAATTGTACAAGGCGAATAGGGAAAGACGTCCTTATCCTAACTATGACAGCAGCGGTGACTGATGTCACTTATGGAGATAGAGATGTCCCAGACCAGAAGATCTGTGACAGAACAAATGATACAAACAGGACCATGAGCACGTAGTGTTTGCTTTGGTACTAACTGAAATGTTGGATTGCAAAATGTCAAAAAAGTGGCACTTGTTTCTTCCAATTCTTTTGAAGCAGAGATTTCTCATGATAAGCAGTCTTAAGTAATATCATAATATGAAAAGGCAGAAAATTCTTTTTTGTGAAAATTTATACCCTCTCGCTTGTGATGCTTAAATTATGAAAAAAATTAATATTAGTGTTGTTGTCGACCATGAATTGCTAAGTACTTACTCATCACTCAGTGCACCCTGGGAGACAAAAATGCTCCCATTCCATCCATAGCAGAGAAAGAGCCCAATAGATGGAAGCCTGGCTCATGCATGTGTGATTTCACGGCAACAAATAGAGCCCATGTAAAATGGTTTCCTTCTTGGCTATTTTATGATAATAAAGACATGTAAGCCGGGCGTGGTGGTGCACACCTTTAATCCCAGCACTCGGGAGGCTGAGGTAGGTAGGAGGAGCGTTGTGAGTTCACGGTCAGCTTGGGCTACAACGCGAGTGCAAGGTTAGCCTGAGCTACACAGTGCGACCCTGCCTCAAAAAACCAGGGCCGGGAGTTTGGCTCAGTGGCTTAAGCACCTGTCTGGCAGGTGTGAGGCTGTGAGTTCGATCCCAGGTGCCAAAAATAAAAACAAAAAACCTGTTAGTCTGTACTTCTAAGGTCACTCATTACTTTCCTTCAAGACTTCGTTCTGTCTGTTACACTTCCTTTTCTAGCAATCAATGCAAATAGAATTTGGAATCTGACATTGTCAGCTAGAGTGCTTAACTGAAAGCTGAAAAGTGAGCTCTTTCCAATTTGAACAGGAAATAGAATGCTCTGAAGTAGTTGAACCATAAAGGAGTGACCATGATGGGGACAATCAACTCTGAAGTTTGCAACACTAGGCAGTTTCCAAAGCACATCTGGGAACGAGATGTGGAAGGCACTGCCAGTCCCAGAATGGGAGTGATCAGAAACCCTGGAACCAGGGGCTGAGGTCCTCAGTGCACTGGGTGTGCTTTCCCCCAACTCGTTTATTGTTCGCAAGGCCATGTCCTTGGAGTGGCCCTGTCTTAATGTGGTCTGGGTCAGGAGCTGAATGCACTGAACTCACTCTGTCTCAGTTGCACCTGTGATCAAGGCAGGGGTGAGCAGGATGGGGAATGTGTCATGAGCACTGCCAGGATTGATCCCAGAATCATTGCCTTGCTAATTAGTTTATTTTTAAAATCTTAATCCCTGAGTGCCATTCATGGACTTGAGGGGAAGAGAACAAGAAGTTACCAAGAAGCAAGCCCTCCTTGCAAATCAGTGCCATGTGTGGGATGCTGGTGGGAGAGCCAGATGCCAGCTGCTTCTGGTGCATGGGCTGGGAGACAAGAAGAGCCAACCCCCCACACACACACCATAAATGACCAGCTGATCCTGAGAAACACAGGCTTTGATGATAGCTATTGAGGTAAAATACAATTTAATGCTTGTAGTGTTTAGTGTTTCACTGACTTTGCAGGTCTAGGGCCAGTGATCTGACCATCTATTCAGAGGATAAGCATACGCACAGTGGTATCTATGGGGGATCTCTTTCTGAGTGTGGTGGCCACTGTTAACTCCCTATTACCTTGTTTTGAAGTCCATATCATTTTCATTGTTTTGTTGGGTTGGGTTTTATTCTGTTTTGTTCTGTTTGATTTTTATTTTTATATCCAATGTCATGGGCAGCTGTTTCAAAGATAATAAGATATATTATGGTAGCCATTTTGCATTTACTATTATCTTGTTTTTAATTCCTTTATTGCATTCACTGTTGTGTTTTTATTGGTTGTATTCTGTTGTTTTGTTTGATTTTTACTATGTCTGAAGGTATCTGCAGCTGTTTTGAAGACAACAAGAAGCATTATGGTAACCATTTTTGATTTCCTATTGTTTGGAAGTCCTGTGTCATTTACAATGGTTTGTTTTGATTGGCTTTATTCTGTTTTATTTTGGTTGGTTTTATTCTCTTTAAAATAAAAATTAAAACAAAAAAGAAAAAACTCCCAATCCCTGTGCAAGGACATTTATTCTTTTACATTGCTTCTAAATATTTTTTAACTTTGATCTATCACAACTTCTTGCAGCATATGCTAATTATACTATATCCTGTGAGTCGGTAAAATATCTCTAATGTTGAACATCACTGCACTCTGCAATGCTGCACCTCTGTGGTTCAAGCTGGTTAATGCGAGTGTGGTGTAACCAAGGTTGGTGGGGGAGGTTAGACCCTTAAACAATCACACAAGACTCTGATAAATCGTGGTGGCCACAGCTGGAACTGAGACCTTCCTGCACATACAAGCTACATGGGGCAATGCCACTACAAGCATGGCCTGCTGGATTACTGTCTTTGTTGTGTGTTAGTGGATCAGTCACTAATTTCCTGGTAAATCTTAAACTACAGAGAACTACATGAGCCAAATACTTCAAACCTTTTTTAAGGAAAATTCTGTTAGCTATGTCACTCTCTGAAGAACTAAGTTGATGCTACCTTCAGGTTGATTCTAATGATTTCCTGTTGATTCTGTCAAACCTTTTGTCTGTTACTATGCTATTTTTGAGAGCATATTGATTATTCAGATCAATGGTCTGTTTAAAAAATGGCAGCTTCAACTTCTTCCTTTCCTATCTTTATTCCTTTTATTTCTTTCTCTTTTCCAATTGCTCTGGTTAATGTTTCCAGAACTATATTGAATAGGATGGTGAGAGTGGTTATTTTTGTCTCGTTCTTTGTTTTAGAGTGAAAACTTTCAATTTTCGACCATTTAGTATGATGTTAGATGTTGACTTGTCATAGATGGCTTTTATCAGATTGAGACAAACCATCTATTCAAGTTTTCTGTAGAGATTTTATTGTGAGTTAGTGCTGGGCTTTGTCAAATGTTCTTTCTGCATGCATTGAGATGATCAAGGGATTTTTGTCTTTGGTTATGTTAATGTGGTATATGGCACATACTGATTTGTGTGTGTTGAACATTCTCTGCATTGTTTGGATGATTTCTACTTGATCAAGCTGTATAATCTTCTTGATGATTTGTTGCATTGTGTTAGCCAGTATGTTATTGAGGATTTTTGTATCTATGTTCATTGTTGAGGTTGACGTATAGTCTTCTTTTTTGGATGCGATCTTCTTTGGTTTTGGAATCAGGATAATACTTACTTCCAGGGATGATTTTGGAAGTATTGCTTTCCTTTCAGTTTCATTAAAGAATATCAGCAGTAACAGCCTTAATGCTTCTCTAAAGTTCTTGTAGGATTGAACAGTGCATCCATTAGGAACTGGGTCTTTTTTGTTGGTAAGTTCTAGTTGCATTTTTAATTACATTTGCTGATTTCAGGTTATTCAGAATTTTTGTGTCTTCTTGATTTTGTTTTGAAATTTGGATTATGCCTAGAAATTTGTGCATTTCTTCTATGGTTTTCAACTTATTAGAGTACAGGTTCTTGAAGTAGGTATTGATGATCTGGATTTCTGCAGGATCTGTTATGATTTCCCCTTCTCATTACTAGTTGGTTGAATTTGTGTTTTTTCCCCTCTTTTTGATGTGGTTGGCTAATGGTTTATCAATTTTATTTATTCTTTCAAAGATCCAACTTTTCAATTCATTGATTCTTTGTATTGTTTTCTTAGTCTCAATTGCATTAATTTCTGCTCTTATCCTTATAATTTCCTCCATCATACAAGATTTGGTTTTTCTTTGCCCTTCTTTTTGCTAGACTTTTGAGATTCACTGTTTTTTGTTTTGTTTCATTTTTTTTTTGTTTTTTTGTACTGGGAATCAAACTCATAACTCGTGCCTGCCAGACAGGATTTGAGATTCAATATTTGGTTGTTAATTTGAGCTCACTCTGTTTTCCTGATGTGAGAATACATTGCCAGAAATTTCCCTCTTAAGGCTGCTTTCATTTGCAGATGACCTAATACTATACATAGACCTCAAAAATTCCCCCAAAATATTTTGAAATTTGATAGCCAGTTTTAACAGTATAGCTACATCCAAAGCCAACACTCAAAAATCAATAGCATTCCTGTACACAAGCAACAGATACAAAGAGAGAGAAATTAGGGAAAACACACATTTTATAATAGTATCCAAAAAATTAAAAACTTAGAAGTCAGTCTTGCAAAGGGAATAAACTATGTATACATTGAAAATCATAGTACTCTGAAAAAGGAGATTAAAAAGGATATCAGAAAATGTAAAGGTATCCTTTGGTCATGTAAAGGAAGAAAAAACATATTGAAAATGGCCATTCTCCCAAAATTGTTATGCATATTTAAAGTTATCCCAATCAAAATACCATTAGCATATCTAACAGAAGTAGAGAAAACAATCCTAACTTTCATTTGGAAGCAGAAGAGACCAAGAAAAGCAAAGGCAATCCTGGGCAGCAAAGGCAAATATACTATTATACTATTAACTATGCTATTATACTTTGGTGTACAATGACACTACTGTGAGAAAATCAGCATGGTATTGGCAAAAAAAAGCCAAAAAACAAACACACAACAACAACAACAACAACAAAACCACAGACCTTAGGATCAGTGGAACGTAAGAGAAGATGCGGATGCAACTGCAAACACACTTACTCACCTTATATTTGACAAAGAGACCAAACATGTTAACTGGAAGAAAGTAGCCTCTTTAATAAACGGTGCTGGAACTGGCATTCCAGACACCATAGGATAGAACTAGGCACATGTCTACCACCATACACTAAACTAACATCAAAATGGATCAGTGATCCTAATATTAAACAGAAACACTAAATCTCCTGAAAGAGAAAGTAGGTAGAAAACTTAAAGATACATGTGTAGGCAGAGACTTCATGAACAAAACCCAGACTGCATGGGAAATATTGCAAAGAACCAACAAATGAAATCTCACCTTACTAAAATCCTTTTTCACAACAAAGAATCCACCAAGAGAGTGAAAAAACAACCCCCAAAGTAGGAAACAATTATAACCATTTATCCCTCAAAGGACTTACACCTAGAATATATAACAAATGAAGAAATAACAGGTCCTGCCAAATTCAAAGTCCCAATTCAAAAATGGTCATCTGAGATAAATACATACTTCTCAGAGGAAGAAACAAATGGCAAATTAATATGTATATAAAAATGTTCAACATCACTGGCCATTTGAGAGACGCAAATCAAAACAGCACTGAGATTTTATCTCAATCCAGGAAGAATGGCTACTATCAGGAATTCAATAACAAGTGCTGGAGGGGCTGTGGGGAAAAGGAACCCTTTTCAACTGTTGGTGCGAGTGTAGACTGGTACAGCCATTTTGGAAATCAGTATGTAGATTCCTCAAAAAAGTAGGATGAGAGGTCCCATTTGACCCAACTATTCCCTTTCTGTGTATCTTCCCAAAAGTATTCAAAATATCATACAACAGCAATATATGTGTACCCATGTTAATAGCAGCAAAATTTCTAGTACCTAAATCTTGGAAACAACCCAAAAGCCATCAACTGATATAGGAATAAAGAGGTGTATTTATTTATTTATTTATTTATTTTTAAAAAAGATACAATGTAGTACTATTCAGTCATAAAAAGGAGAAACTTGAGACTTTTATTGGTAAATCGATGCAACTCAAGACCATATTCATAAGTGAAATACATCAGACCCATACGTGTAAACATTGTATAGTTGCTCTAGTGTGGGAAACTGTGTGAGAAAATAGGATCCATAATATACAGTAGATAGTGTGAATTGTGATGAAACTGTTCAAAATAAAGAGAAACAGTGACAGGGAAAAGGGAAAGGAAGGAAGAGAAAAGGAAAAAAATATATATATATATACTAGTTATTATACTTATACAGCTAGTTTATCAGAAAGAAAGAAAGGTTTATGCTAATATTGTTTGGAAATTATCTCATGTCTGTATCTTGTACTGTGAGTACTCTGAAGAAAAGAACAGGTAATGTTTTAATTATTGTTACTTTCCTATTTTCATGTTTTGAAATTAACTTTTAAATTTTAGAAAAGATATAAATTTGTATATATACACTTAAAATAGCTGAGAGGGTTGTGTTACTAATTCTATTAGTTCTTGGGACAAAACAGTTAACATTCACGGGATTTGATGAATTGTGGAAGTCTATATTTGGTAATCTGAGTAAAACTTTTGAAGATAACTATGCAAAATAATAACCTTAGTTATGTCCTGACTACCTTGTTTTGAAAGCCTGTATTGTTATTGTTTTGGACTCTGTTATTGTTATTTATCAGTCTCTTTTGTTTCTTGTTTTACTTGTAATTTGTGATGTTTTGTTTTGTCTTTTCCTCTAATACAGAAAGGACAGATGTACGTGTATAGGCTTATACATGCCTAGAACATCTTCTAAAGAGTTTATGGGAATTGATTTTATTATGTGGGATGGTATGAACAGCTACTTTGAAGAAAGCGAGACTTTATGGTAGCCATTGCTGATTTCCTATCATCTTGTTGTGAAGTCCAGTAATGCTTTTATCCTTTGTTTTTATTGTTCTTAGTCTGTTCTGTATTATTTGATTTCAATATGTGTGAAAGTGTGGACTGCTATTTTGAAGAGAAAAAGAGATGTTATAGTAGCCATTGTTGATTTTCCTATTATCGGGTTTTGAAGGCCTGTAATGTTTCATTCTTTTATTTTTATTGGTTTTATGATATTGTGTTTTTTTGAATTCATTGTGTGTGAAGATATGGCCAACTATTTTGAAGAAAACAAGGGACGTTATGGTAGCCACTGTCCATTTCCCGCTCTCCTGTTTTGAAATCCTGTGTTGCTTGCATTGTTTTGTTCTGATCTGCTTTCTTCTGTTCTGGTTTGTTTTGTTTTACTCTTTTAAAATAAAGTTAAAAAAATAAAAAATTAAAATTAAAATAAAATTATAAAATGACAGTTTCCATGTCAACTTTTGGCAATGAGTTTGGGAGAATGCTGAAAGGGAATTATAGATACTGTTGTAGCTACCGGCTCCTGCGATCCTGCACGCAGCAAGAATCAGCGCGAACCTCAGGGGAACGCCGGCCAGCCGCGCAGGACACAGAGGTTCGCAGCCCAGCCCAAATCAGCCCAGGACCCCAGAGCTGCTCACCGGGAACTGAGCAACATAGCTGCAGGGGCCTGGAGAGCTTGGGCCCCCCCACCAGAGTGCAGAGCGCACGGCAGCTCCATTCTTCAGTGGAGCGGCTGGAGCGTGCGCCATCCCACAGCTCCGTGCAGACCCCGCCGCCCAGCAGGGTTGCTCCTGGCACTGTAGGCCTGGGACCTGCCCAGGCTTGCCCCGCAGGCATAGTTGTTGGGCTGAACTTGCGGATACTCTTGTAGATGCTGTCCTAATTTCTGTGGTTATGGGAAACTTTTTATGAGAAGAAAGTAAAGGATGTGTCTGTGTCCCCTCATACACTGCCAAACACAGGACTGTGATTAGAGGAGGCATACTGAAATTATTACAACATTGTAAGAAACACATTTGGAATCAGGAAAAAAAAGGTATTTAGCAAACCTCTTGCATTTTAAAGAAAGAACAAGAAAATATACTTTATGGCACAAATTTTGTCCATTATTTCACTAATTTTCAGGTGACTTGCTTCTTTCAATGACATTTGGTACTGTATTTACAAAGCAAACTAATTATTCCTTGTAAACTTTGACTAAGCCTTATATTCAAGGAAATTTTGAAAATAATTATATGAAAAATCATTTTTATGCTTCAAAGATTTTTATTAAATGAAGTATCTTACATTATAAATATATGGGGCATAAATTTGGTATTACTTTTTAAAGCATAGGAACATTGTGATCAACTTCAAAACTAACTTTACTGAAGCATTCTTTTTCTTCATTAAGTAATTAAATAGTATACCATTCCGAGTGAAAACTAAACTCAATACATAATCACCTTTAAACATTTATTTTTATCGCTTCTCAGCCTTGTGACTAAGATCAAATGTAAACATCGATTTTCCCTTAAAATGTACACAATTGACATCAAGCTCAGTGGAGAAATTACACTAACAACTTCAAATTTAAAAATCACTGCTATCTAGGAAGAAGCAGGTACATCACAAAAACATACATTTCTTACCTGACAATCCTGGCGCTTGCTCTGTTGCTTCTCTAACAACACAGAAACCTCTCCTGTGTGACGTGGGCAGAAGACTCGCTGACGTGGCTGTGTTTTCTGTGACGTCAGAGCTCTGACATCCGCCCCGCGTCCCCTGAGTCAGGCTGAGGGACTCAGCGGTGGGGGAGAGCGCAGAGGTCACAGCGGGTGAAGCAAACAACCAGGGGCGTTTGTGAGAGGAGAGCTGCGGAGAGCGGGAGGAAGGGAACCGGGACGCGTGAGAGGGCACTGATGAGCCCTGAGGACGATCAGGGCGAGCGGGAAGAGACACACGCACACGCATGCGCACACACGCACACTCACGCACACACAAATACCTTCCACATATGAGTTATCTGGCACAGTCAGATGTGTACTGGAGCAGGGTGGTGATTTCTAGAGGCTGAGGGGGGATTTTCAGCTCCGTTCACACGGAGGTCTCTGGAGAGATGAAGGAGTTCAGAGGTGGGCGTCAGGGACAGTCGGACTAAGATGTGAATGCACCTCTTAGGATTATATTAAATACACTCCATTTTAGTGGCATGAAAAGGAAATTTAAGAAAGGCTCTGAACACACACAGTGACTAAACTACGGATGCGCTCTCAGCGGTGTGAAGACTGAAAGGTCTTCAGCAAGGGAGCGGCTGGAAGACGATGAGACCTGAATCTCAAGATGAGACTCCGCGGGCTGAGCTCCTGCAGGTGCGGGGCTGCTGGGGCGGCACCGAGCTCCGGGAGCGGGCCTTGCAGAGAGTGGAGCCGCGGCTCTGGGGGTGCAGGTCGCAGGTTTAGCACAGGAAGTGCGCAGGTGACCGGTGAGGCTTCGCTGTTCCACAGCCAGCTCAGATGCCCCCGGTGCGGCCTTGAGGCCCCAGCTGAGGTTGGGCCCACGGCAATCCGGTTCCCAGTCAGGACAGTGCTTGCTGTTCTGAGGATCTGTAGTCTGTCGGGGGAGGAAAGGTCCCCGATGATGCGGGCCCCTCCTGTGGTGGAACTGGTGAATCAGACAGGATCCTTGGGAATGAGCCGGTGTCCACATGGCTGCAGCCATGCAGAAGGTCATCGAATAGGGTAGAGCAGTTGGGGCAGCAGCAGACCAAAGAAAGAAACGCTTTTAAAGATTTAGATTCTGTGAGGAGCGATCCAGACACCGAGGAAGCTTTACGGATGGATAAAAAGTAGTATCTCACATCTTTCTAGTAAGTTGGGAATGTGTATGACAGAGAAAAGCAACAGATTATTACAGCTACATATTTTTCAATGATTTAGAAAGTGCACTTTATATTATGACTAAATTGCAAAAAAAATCCAGGTCATTTCATTTTAAGAATATGTCTCAGCATGCTGAACGAAATGCAGTCCTAGATTCCGTTAAGGTTGTCCTTCGATCCGCACACTGAGGGTCGGTGGACCATCCCCGTGACGGGCTTGGAACCCGCGTGGGGATTGTAAGGCTCGCTGCTCCGTGTTCTGCCGAGGCCCTGGAGACGAAGCTTGGATGGGATTCGTGGACTCTGCCCCTCGCTTTCTCTGCTGCTCCCTTCCTCTGCTTTCCGGCCCTCACGGGCTCAGCAGTTTTCTCAGCCACGCAGTTTCCGTCTTGTTTCAGCTTTGGAGCCGGAAACCCAGGATCCAGTTCTCTGAAACGTGCGACAACGGAGCCATTTGCTCCTCTCAGCTGTGCGTGTCAGGTACTGAGTCCTGGCACACGCAAGTCACCTAGGGTGCAGTCCTCCTAGTTTCTATGTCTGAGAAGATTCAAACTCCTCTTTTAGGAAAAGAAATGTGCTTGCAGGTTTCGTCAATGTCAGAGAAGATAAACTGATGTCGGTAGCTTCGAAATTTGAATATGCTGTGGATGTGAAAGCTTCATAGTGATGCACACGGTGTGAATGTAACTAAAATACAGACTTGATTCCGCTCTAAGACCATTGACTATGAGTGCTATAACGCAAGCTAAAGTACAAGGACTAAGGGCTTCAGTGAATCCCTTCTCACACGTTTATGTGTCATGCAGATAAACACACTTAAACATGGAAAAACTCCCGCATATATATATATATATATATATATATATAAATGCACACATATATATACGTGTATATAGACACATACACACATATATATATGCACATAAATACATATATAATCACATAGAAATATATATACACATAAACACACGTGCATGCATGCACATAAACACATTCACACGCATATATACACACATAAACACACTGTACTAAGAAGTGACTGAGCGTGTGTTTATTTGTTGAAACAATAAAAGCTGCATAAAGCATGTGTTTGGGATTTTTAACACAGAAACCATGTATGCATACCTGTATATACACTCATAAAAACATATCCATGCACATGTATATGCAAGCACATGAACACATTCACGCATGTGTATGCACATATAAACACACACATATACACACATAAATGCAAATATACAAGTATACACACAATCATGCACACTCATATATTTTCAAACATGTATTCACACATAAACTCACACATGCACATGTATATCCACACGTAAACACATACACTTACAGATATATATTTATACACACTCATAAACACCTGCATGCATACACACATAAACACACACTGATATACAACCATAAACACACTCATGCACCTACACAGTGTGTGTGTGTGTTTTGATTTTGCTTTACAATTTGGATGACTCTGCTGCGTTTGAATTTATTCACTGTGCTTTCATAGGCCATGTCAATTTGTGGTTTGATGAACTGTGCAACATGAAACTTTGATATAAATTTTTATATTGCTCCCCACAATACAGTACATTTCTATAAAATATCAAGTAAATAGTACAACAATTTTGAGTATTAACTATTGTTATTTGGTATAAGCCAAGGTATAATGTGCACACTGATGCACGGCCCTGTGTGAGTTTCCCCTTCCCTCAGCTCCCACGAGTGCCTGCCCTGGGCACACACATCCTCAGGGACGCAGCTCTCACCTCCTCAGTGTGGGCTTCAGTCCTCTGCCCGTGAGGCCCACACCCAGCTCACAACCTCTGGCCTGACCTTCATCCACACCCCTTAGTTCCACTGTTCTAAATCTTCAGTTTAGTGGAGTCCAGTGGCATTGGTTCTTGCACTTGACTTTCCTTCTGTAAGCATTGTGAGTTATACAGCACCCCCACACTTCACACTGGTCAGCAGCCCGCACTCCCCTGCTGTCTTGCAGCTTTCCTGAGACAGTGCACTGGACTGCTGCCCCTTAGCCCACTGCTTTGCTGAAGGGCACTGT
>RJWM01011951.1:0-58116 GCA_004363535.1 Dasyprocta punctata
AAAAAAAAAAAAAAAAAAAAAAAAAAAAAAAAAAAAAAAAAATGAGGCTCTCCGTTACCTTTGGTTAGGTTTCTGGGACAAAATCAACGCAAAGGGGCTCAGGGGGCCCTGCTTTTGTCTTCAGTGGCGAGTGGGGGGAGGTGTGAGGCACAGTCAGGTTTAGATCTCTGACTTTATCTCAGGTAACGCCGTGGGGGAGGTGGAACGGGGGCGTTTCCCTTCCGAGGGATGTGTTTTCTTATCGTGGCCACCACTCATCCGATCTTAGTCCCTGGCTGTCACAGTTTGCGTTATTTTCCCTGACTCACACTGATGAATGACTAACCAGCTCCACTACATGGATTAAGGGATGCCCAGTGTCTGGATTCATTGATTGTGGGGTTCACTCGGTGGGTGGGTGTGGACAGACCATCTTCTGTACTGGAGAACCGTCCTCGTACAGCAGGGGCTAACTCCCTTCTTCATCACATTTCGCTGTGTTCTGGTGGCTGTTATGTCTTGAAAATAAGAGGGGTTTGTGTGTATGTTACTTCAGGCTAGCTACTGTTCTTCAGTTCCAGCTTCCTCACTGAGTCAGAATGAAAGTACCCCAAACTGATTAATTAAATATTATTCACATGTTCAGCCTGACTTATAATGATAATTTGTCTTTCAGAAAATATTTTATGACTCTTTTTTAAGAATGATTTCAAATATATTTTAGTCAGATATCTTCAGTTAGCTACTGTTGTGGTTTGTGGTCCTGTGGCCCCACCAGGTCTCATGTAATGGTGGCATGGATGTGGCTGAGTCTGGCGTTCGTGATTGGTTTGTTGTCTGGTGCTGGGATTGATGGTGTGAGTGCAGCATCCGTCCAGGGGTGAGGCTGACATACAGTGTAAGGGCAGGAAGAAGGTGTGTCTTCCCTCTCTTGCCGGTTGGCGCTTTGCTGTTTGCTGCCCGGCCATGCCACCCTGCCTTGCAGCCAGTTGAGTATGGACTGAAACCCCCAAGAACTGTAAGAAGTAAACCTTTCCTTCCCTAATTTTGGGTGTCAGGTATTTTGTCTCAGCTGTGAGAGAAAAGTGACTAAGACAGCTACATTGTAATATAAGGCTACTTAATAGTGTGAAAAACATGTTCATTTCATGTTAAATAATTAAGTTTACCCAACAGCAAGTGAAATAGAATTCAATGTTTGCAAGAAAAAGAAACTGAAAGAAAAACATGAATAGGACAGAGAAGAGAAAGACCAGGATGAAACGGTAGCCTCTCTGAGTCTCCTGTCTCCAGCCTGTCCTCATCGTCTCCCACTTCCTTGTCTGCTTGTAAAAAAAGGTTTACAGTGTCCACAAGTACTCTTTTACAGTTAGAGCTGAGGTTATTTTAAAAGCCAGAAACAAAGAGGAAAAGTATTCATGGCCAGTTCTATGCGAGAAGAGAAGCTTTTATTCAAGAACAATGAATTAGCTCTTTCATTTCTTTAAATTAAAAATGTGATCCTTCACATTCCCATCCTGTGTGCATAGGATCATGCACTCACACCCTAGTTAAAAGGCTGCTGTTTTGTTTTGCTTTGCTTTCTGAGGCCCCACTATGAAATGAACTTCGGAGCGTGGCTTGCGAGCGTCTTAAGCAAGGAGGCAGCTGGCGCTCTGGAAGGGAGCCCAGGACGTCTGTCTCTGTCTCTGCTTCACAGAGCAGCTCCGCTAGGCATCAGCAAGAGGGACATGGGAAGGACGGTCTGGGTCCCTGACAAGAAGCTGTGATCCGTGCTGCGTGCTCCACTCTCAGGTTTTGTGAAGATTTTCCACACAGAGTGACTCACAGCGTTGCCAGATATTCCCAACGTGTGAGCAGGCCCAGCAACAAATCCTCAGACTTTTTCTACAGCTGATGCACCTTCTGTCTCAGACCGAGGAAAGGTGTTATAGTTCTAAAATGTCCTCCAGAAGTCTCATGTAGGAAGACGGGACCTGGGCAGAGAAGGTAGGCCACTGGGGTGTGACCTAGAAGGGTGTATTCCTGTCCCCAGCTCCTCCCTTCTCCCTCTGCTTCCTGGCAACCATGAGGTGAGCAGCTGTCCTCCGCCAACCCCTTCCACCGTGATGTTTCTGCTTTGGAGACAGCGAACCATGCACTGTGATTAGCCACTGTCTCATTTCTAGTACCAAATACTCATTATCTGCAAATTAAAGGAGAAGTTTATTCTGGTTCACAGTTTGTAGAGGTTTCAGTCCGTGGTAGATGGACTCCAAGATGGGGTGGTGCAGCAAAGGGGCGTGGTGAAGGAGAAACAGTCCATGGCAGGGTGGGCAGAAAAAAGGAGTGAGCCTATCTTCCATCTTTCCCTTTAAATTCCATCCAGGCCACAAGCCTAGTGGTTGGTGCCATCGACACCCAGGGTGGACCTTCCTTTACCCTTAGAACAGTGCTAAACCAATCAGCGGCCTCATTTAGCTATAACACACCCTTAATCCCACTTTCATACACCTAGGTCCAGCCACCTCTGAAAAGCTCCACCTATAAGTGCAGGAGGCTTTGGGGAGACACTCAGATGTGAGCCAGAAAACGCTGAAACCAGCAACCAAAATAAATCTCTCCTCCTTTCAGTCGTGGGTGTCAGCTAGTTTGTTCCAGCAATGGTAGTAACTAATACAAAAGGTGTGAACCCTGCATTTCACCAGAAACATAATGTTTGGTGACCCTCAAAATGGGATCTGTTTTTCCGGTGGTCTTTTAAGAAAGAGGGACCGCTAATTTGTGTGAACTATTCTGGAACGAAGAATGTAGCCCTGCATTTTAAGGATACTTTGGCAGTGATCTGTCCCACAACATCCCAGTGGCCAGTGGGCTGGTGGACTCCTGGCCCAGCCTTGCCAAGTCTATGTGCTAGTGCCTTCCAGTGGCCTGCTGGCTCTGTGTCTCGGTTCCTGTACCCCTGAAAAGGTACTCTGTTTCTGTGTGATTAGGAGCGTGTGTCACTTCCACATGATGGTTTGTTTTCATTTACCCCTGGGGAAAACATTCTGCTCCAGGGATCACAGATAACCTTCTGGAAACTTCCATCCTGCAGAGAAAGGCCTCTCTTCCAACAGCCTCCGCCCATGTCTCTGAATGCTGCTGCAGTGAAGAACGCTTGACTAGCTGCCTGCACCGTATGCCAAGGCGGAATTTTCTTGGAATTCTCAGCCTTACACCCTTTTCTCATTGAGTGCTGGGCCCCGGAGGGCTCTGATGCCCTCTGATCCCTCTGGGCCAAGCACCTGGTCCCCTGGCTGGGCACTGTCCTTTGCAGTGTGGTGACAGGAAGCTTCTGCTGCCCAGTCAAGGCACAGACTGGCCAGGCAGTGCTTCCCAGGGCACAGCGGTCCCAGAGGCCTGAGAAAGTTTTGATCACCATGTGAAATGCGCTACATTTTGCTCTGACACAGTGGTGGCCCTTTGGGGTTGGGGTTTGACTTGTGGCCTCGCCACGTCTGAATCTCTGAACCAGGCTGAGCCCTTTAGCCTGGCAGAGTGCTTTATGCAAAGAAGGCGGGTGTTTATTTCCCTGTAGACTGGAGGAGGGGCTCGGCGTCCACTCAGTAGCCTCATTTGAAATGAATCGGACATTGTTTGTGAACTCAGCCACCTCCTCATGACCTTGAACTTCCAGTCACCCAGCGGCCACTCCTGACTTGGGTATCCAAAGCCAGTACCTGGTGGCTGGGGCGGGGCACGTTTTCAGGCTCCGCCCCATGCTGCTGTGGACTCAAGGGTTTGGTTCTGAAAGCAGCTGTCGCCTGAGCCATGAGCCATGTGCAGAAAGGGCCACCTGTGTCTGCTCACTGGGTGGGCCGTGCCCTCTGCACCGGAGAGCCACGTACGGGGTTCCCAGCCCTGGGCGGCAGGCACCAGGGACCCACTTGTAATCGCACCCTTTGCCGTCACTCAGAACTCCCTCCATGGGTCTGCGTAAGAATGGGTCCTGTGTGCGCACGGTGCCCCACATTCGATTCCACACCCAACAGCACACAGCTTTGGTGTCTTTTCACTCTAAGGAAAATCAGTGGACTGAGATAGTAATCTATCTATCTATCATCTATCATCTATTTACATATTATCTATCTATCATCTATTTTACCTACCATCTAGTCTATCATCTATGGATTTATCATCTATCATCTACCATCTATCTACCATCTATCTAGTCTATTCATCCATCATCTATCTATGCTGTGTATCACATGTCTATCATCTATCTATTCTATCACATCTGTCTATCATCTATCTATCATCTATCTATCATCTATCATCTATCATCTGTCTATTCTATCATCTATCTATATCTATCTATGCATCTATGTATCTCTCTATCTATCATTTATTCTATATCCATCTATCTGTCATCTATCTATTCTATCTATCTATCTATCTATCTATTTATCTATATCTATCTATCTATCTATTATACTGTATATAACAAAACTCATTCCAAATCACATTCTATATTCCAACCACCTTCCATGGGGCATCCTAATTATTCAGTGATCTTGAGATGCCATTGTATTGGGTTTATTGTGAGCGGAGCCTGAGATTAGCAATTCCTGCACCCTAGCTTTCTGCGGGCTTGGCACGGTCGGGCGGCTGCTGGTACTGCTGGAGCAGGAGAGAGGTGTGCTACTCGCTCTGGGCTGAGCTCCTTTGCCCCATGGGAGCCTGAGTCGGGACAGTGACTGGCGACTGATGGTGAGGAGTCGTGCTGCCCTGTGTGTTTGGAGACAGGAAGTAAATGAGGGGCTGGGGAGGCATCTGCGATGGAGGCAGAAGTGCTGCGGGACGCAGACAGGTTCCATAGCCAGGAGAGAGGGACAGGCGTGCAGAGGCACTGAGGCCTTCTGGCGCCCTCTGTCATTATGTCCTCAGTCCTCGGGGGCGTCCAGAGATGGGCGGGGCGGCGGGGCAGCTTCCCACCTGAGTTCGGGGCAGTCTGACCTGGTGCCCAGGGTCACCCTGGGATTCCCCGACAGAGCCCTTCCAATCTGGACCCTCATGGCTTCCATTCTGCCCACCTCGGAGGGCCCCTGTGGGGCTGCGGCCGCAGGAGGCTCTCCTTGCGTGCAGCTGGGGCTGGCTCGGTGGCCAGAGTCAGCTTGATTTTGGCTATGGAAGAAATAAGAAACCCTTCTGATTTTGCACCAAGAAGTTCAGCAGGAGTGATTTGGGTCACCAGGCTTGACAGCCCCCTGGATTTGTGCAGTGCTGGGATTTCCCTCCCTCCGGGCTGGACCAGCACTGCTCCTGCTGGGATCCCAAGAGCTGAACTTTAGTGCAGGCCTCGTACTGAAACTCAACACAAACTGCCGTAGTCAAGCATTTCCAGAAGGCTGTGTGTGTGCAGCGTGATACGTCACGCTCGTGAATCTTCTCATCTGCTTTCTCTGGCCTTGTTTGTGGTCAGGCCCTGGGTCCCCATCGGAAGACAGTAGCCTACGTCAGGGCCAGTGGGAAGAGTACGCAGCCAGTTGTCTTTCCTGACAGAGCAGTTAATGCCTTAGGTTCAAACAGTTACAGCTCACCCAGTGCTTCTCTGACTGCTCCCTTTGGTGTAAAACTCTTCCTTGTACTCTGATCCAGAACAGTCCTTCATGATGATTTGGAATTTGGGTTTAAAAATAAATGATCTACGAACAAATGCTAGACCAAGTTTTAGTTTCGAGAACAGAATCCTTTGAAAATGTACAAGTTTTTGATTGCTTGTGATTGATAAATAGGACTTACAGTGCTAAACTTGGGAAAGTGGTCTTTTTACCTGGGCTTGCTTTGTTTCATATCAAAATTTGCAGTAAGAACAGATCTTAGGAAGAGAAGGAATCAGCAGATGAAGTCCAGAAAGCTGAGAGCTTTTATAGTGAAGTCTATTTTGAGAATTTGGTTATTTTCCTTTTTGAGGATAATTCATCACTTCTTTCTCTCAATTTTTTTTTAATATTCACAGAATGTTGTTAAATGGCAATTTGGTAAATTGCCAGCTTCAAATGTGATCATAAAATGATTGAATTAAGACCAACCAAACACCTTCTCTTGTTCAACTCAGGTGCACAATGAAGAAGGTGCTGATGACTGGAGCGCATGCTGACATTAGTTAGTAGTCCTGCCTTGGCTCTGGGCCGAAGTCCATCAGGAGGTGGGTGTCTCCTGTCCCTGTGTGACGCCCACCTCCCATCTCCTTTCCCGTTTCTGTAGACTCCAGGACTAAGGAGGAAGGGATCAGGGAGACACAGGCAGCTGGAGATTTGCCTGTCTCCTTGGGGGCGACTAGGATTTCTTCTAGTCCATCAGAGCCCCTGTAAACCTTGGGTGCAGTGAGTCCCACCCAGAAGGCTTGGCGTGAGGGCCTTTCTGAACCAAGAAGCTCAGAAGCATGGCTGCACCTGGGAAGAACATGTGGTCAGTTGCTTCCCCCAAAACAGAAACATGACGGTCGCTGGTCGGCGTGGTTTCTCTGCGTGAGGGAGAGACAGTCTCCTCCAGCACCAGAGGGCAGGCCGTGCTGGGCGCAGAGTTGCACATCCCCAGGCAGCAGCCTAAGACATGCAGGCAGGTGCTGTTCTGGGGGCTCCCAGGGCCGCTTTGGAGTGCTGGGATGAAGCCAGGGACAGGTCCTGCAAAGCTGTTGTCTCCTAATCTATGGAAAGCTGGGTATGCTAGTTTACAGGCAACGGGGGCTTAGTGTAGCAGACAGGATGCGCACGCCTGAGACTGACTTGCAGTAGGGACATTCTCCTGTTATCCGGGCCTCTCCGAGTGGGGAGGGTGTGGTCAGCAGGTCTGTGCACCGGAGTCTGAGGAAGACTCAGAGCCGCGGGGACGCCTTGTGAGAAGGCCTGGCTTTGAAGGCGGGGAAGGGGTCTAGCTCCACCCAACTCCGAAAGCTTCCAAAGCCTGGAAAGTGAGAAAATGCGTTCTCACCTCAGGGCTCTGGCGGGGACCGCCCCTGATGGCTTTCACTTTAGCCAGCAAGAACCACTTTGGATTTCTGGCCTCTGGGACGGTAAGACAATGAATACTGGTGTTTTAAGCCATTAAATTGGTGACAATGTATTACAGCCACAGTAGAAAACGAAGACATTCCACATATTAAATTGATCTGATTTGCCTTCGTGGTGAGGTCTAACTTGAAGTGAAATGTACAACTGACGAGCAGATGTTTTCCTCAGATTCGTTCGAGATGAAGGGATCTGTGTACCAGCATCCCAGGGAGGCCTGGAACCCCCTCCCCCATCCTAGGGGGTCCCCTGGAGTTGCTCTCCAGATAAGCTCGCCCTGTCCTCAGGGGCGGCCCCAGGTCTCCTTCCCAGCCCCATGGGAGAGTTGGTTTTGCCTGCAGTCAGACTTCACACGGATGGAATCATAAATCACAAGTAAGGGTTCTTTTATGCCTGGCACCTTTTGCTTAGCATAATCTTTTATCCAATCGTCCTGTTAGTGGATATTGGCTGATCTCCAGTTTTGGGGCTATCACGAATGAAAAAACTGCTATGAATATTATTTTACAAGTCATTTTCTGGTCACATCTTTTCATTTCTCTTGGATACATGCCTTGTAATGATGCGGCTGAATTGTATGCGTGAGGCTTATGTGGGTGGGAAGGTGCTGATTGGCTTCCGAAATGGCTCTGCTGTACTCTCTACACCCCCAGTGTGGGGGATTTGGTACCGCTTGGTGTCGCCTGTTGTGCTAACCACACCCTTGTGATGGGCGTGAAGTGGCAAGTCCCTGGGACCCCCACCTGGTCTCCACGGGAGCCAGAAACACCGTGTCCCTCTCCATGTGTTTGTGGGGCAGCAAGCACACATTTCCTTTTCTTCACAAGGATGTCTGTATGATACATAATACCTACATCTGTTGGGGGAATTAGTGCATATATTGTTGACTTTTGATCCTTTGTCCTAGAGAGCTGTCTTTTGAATCTTCTGCCACCTTCTAATATTAGTTTGATTTTATTGCTGACATGTCGGGTGTTTAGAAAGTGCTCTGTATCCACGTCCACGTCGGACACATCCTGTGTGCCGTGCCCTCCTCCGCCCGTGTCTCCTGCCTTCTGCCCTTCTCGGCGTGTGTTTGGAGGCACTGCATTTGCAGTTTTACTGAAGTTTATTGTTTATTTATTTTTCTCTTCTTGGCTAGGGCTTTTGTGTTCTAAGAGTTGTTATGAGGCTGAAAGCTTGCATTTTGTTCCAGAAGCTTTATGACTTTTATTTTCTGTTCGAGCCATTTTGGATTATCTGTTATATACAGTATCCTGTACAGGTCAAGGCTCATTCTTATTTCCATAGATAGTGTATTGTTCCTGCAGTAGCTGTTGTATCAAAGACCTCTTCACATTTATCACTGTCTTTACTCTGAAAAATATGCAGTTTATTAATTCTATACCCGAATGTATATAAAAACTCTATGTATATCTAGCAATAAAGTTCCTGTTCTCACCATGTGGCTGAGAATCTCAGCTGGCGTGAATGCAGGGGTGAATTATGGATACCCCACAATCATTATAAAGGAAATTCTGAGGCACAGATTTTTAATTCACTAAGAATATTGCTTTTGCAATGAGATTTTTGCTCCAGCAAAATTTGTGTTCATGTCATTACACAAAACAAATAACTTTAAGCTCAATTTTGACTCTATGACTGAATATACAGGAAAATTCACAGATATGCTTTATTGGTCAAGAAAATTTCCAAAAATTTATTTGACTTCATCAGTTACATAAAGTAGCCAACTATTATAATTATCTGATTTCCTATTTGAAATGCCTACAACATTGATCGAAAACTGCATCGAGTGTTTGCCATAGTTTTCTGCTCTGGAGAGAGTTTGTTAACTCACTTTTGGACATGCCCAGGAAAACTTGGGCAGCATTAATCTAGAAAGCAGTCATTTGATTTAAGGTCAGATTCCTTCGAGTGGAAAAGCAGCTTCCCCTTCCGCAGCTGCGGGTGCTAGATGCCCAGCTCCGGGTGCTGTATCATTGAAGTCACCCCTGCAGGACTGTGTGCGTGAATTTTCACGTGCTCTGCGATGTCACTGTGTCCTACAAGGCCACAAAGTGCGTGATGGATTGCGGCAGGTATTCTGCATGCGTTACTTGTTTTTCATGGACTTTATTGACTTTTAAAAATAGAAATAATTTTTTAGCTCATTGATGCTGAATGTGTTTAATAAAAAGATGACAAATAAAATACACAATAATTATAATTTTTTAAGCTGGGTGTAGTAGCACATGATTGTAGTCACAGCGTTCTGTGAGGCTGAGGCAAGAGGATTGCCACTTTGAGGCCAGCCTGGGCTTCCATCTTATCAAGACCTCGCCTCAAAATTTCATAATAGAAAGAATAATTTAAAAAGGGGGGCAGAAATGCAGCTTAGTGGCAAGGCCCTGGGTTCAATCTCCAATATGACAAAAATGATAATACTTGATCTTTAATAACGCAGCGGGCTGGGGTAGCAAAAGCCTGTGAACGCGTTAGACCATGCATTTCTGCCTCTGTTCCCTGCACTGCAGCCTGTGATTTCCCTCATTCACTAACTGCGGATGGCAGCCCGGTGGGCGGATGCATCTTGCAGGCTTCAGCAAGCGCTGCGGCAGAGCCGGCTCAGGGCAGCCGATTGTCAACATGCTCCCGTCATGCTGGGGGAGAGGCCTTGGCTACTCCTAGCTGCTGCTTCTGAGCATTTACTGCCAAGTCTCTGGCACACTGCCCTTGACAGGAAGCTCATGCCAATCTCCAGTGCTGCTAAACCCGACGCTGGCATGGCCGGGGCTATACTGAGGGCTCCATGGAACCCACTTTCCTTTATGCTTTTACGGCTGGCAAGAATGCTTCGTTAGAAGTGGCACAAATCTGAGATAGGTTAAAAATCCCATAGGAAGCTAAAATAACAGGCACAGTCAGGATCTTCCTCCTCTGTTTGGGACAAATGGTCACCCTCCCTAGGTTCTGTCATTTCCCCACTCAGCATGTGTCACCAGGGTATAGGGACTGTCATACCAACGATCGGCCCAGGTTTGTCTCCATTCCTAGACTTGAGACTCTAGGAGCAGCGATTGGGATGCTTTGATTCACTATTGGGTCCGTCTGCGCATACTTTGAATGGTTGCGGCGTGGGGAGCAGGGAAACACAGAGCGGGGGAATGACACTCTAGGCTCTAGGGGAGACCACGCTAGGATGAGGGAGTCAAACTTGCAGGGATGTGATGGTGACGAGAGAGATGGGCTGTTTGATGCCTGTTAGTTATTGTCATCACTACTCAATTTCAATGTACAATTTTGTCACCGAAGTATTGAATGTAATAGTTCTCTCTTATGTGCATAGGATGCATCTCGAGACCACAAGTCCAGGACAGTAGTGAGCCTGTATCCTCTCTGCTTTCTCCCATGCACACACACCTGTGATAAGGTTTAACCTATCAGTTTGGTGCGTGAACTACAAAAACTAATGCTACTATAGAGCGACTGTGACAATAAACAATACACTGTGTGCGAATGAGATCTGTCCTTTGCAAAAACCTTATCACACTACACTCATTCTTCTCGATCGCCAGGAAAGGAAACTACAGGCCTGGAAGCCGTGCATAAGGGTGGGGAGCCCCGAGTCCACAGCAGCCAGTGCTAGTGGAGCTGGATCCCGGTGTGGTCTACACCACGTGTTGTTTAAGTAGAGCCTGATAGCAACAGGGACACAGACACACACATACACACACACACACCATTTGAGAACATGATAACAATCCAGAGACCTAATTATGAATGCACATATACAGTGAACCCTTCACTTATAAACTCAGTGCGTCCCGAGGGCAGGGTGTAACTCAGGTTGTCAGTTGAAGGCTCAGGCTCCCCTACGCAGCCTTCAAAGCCTCTCTCCTGTACACAGGCAGATCTCAGTGTCCTTAGAGAGACATAGGCCCAGGATTTCTCAATTAACCCCTTAGAAGAAAGGATATTGTACTGTTCCTTCCAGAACTCTTTAAGGGTCAAATTTGTTTCTGAGACCACCTGGAAGCACAAGAGGCCGGCATCTGACGCATAACTCAAGACTTTGGTCCTAAGTTAAAACTAAAATTCTGGTCATAACCCGAGTTGTTTGTATGTCAGGCTGGTCATAACTTGAGAGTCCACCGTACAGTGATCTTTTTTAAAATTACACATATAAACATAGTATGCACATATAAACAAATATGCATTTATTTAGTAAAGCCATACAGGAACAAATTAACTCTGAAATCTCAAAGCCGTCACATAGCACAAGCTTTTTCTGTCACAGTTACGGCTGCAGTAGGCAGTAAAGCCTCAAGACACTGCAGTTCATAGTGAGCCAGGAGCAGGGCTTGCAGGGGCTGCGTCCGCACGGCTGCATCCTCCTCACTGCGGCTGGAGGGGCCACACCTGCTCCTGAGTGCTTTGTACGGCTCCTTCCCAGGCCACGCAGCCCTCAGCTCATTGTTCAAACCAGAACAAGGGAGCACAGCCCATAGACTGATATCTATGCTCTCCAACGTCCAGCTTCCAGTGGCGTGGGCCAGCGGGAAGCCCCGTGGACACCACTGAGCTGGGTCTTAGCTCTCCCAGCCCACCAGGCCAGTGTTTGACTACATCATGCTGGCACCCTCCCCTCAATGGAAGCAGCGCTTTCTGGGAGATCCCTGGACTGTGAGAGCCGGAGGGCACCGTGGCTTCCCACTACTGCTAAAAACTCCTTGGTCATCAACCCTGGTCTTCAGTCCTGCCTGTGACTTTGTTCATTCTAGCTGAGCCTTTTCACTGTGTGCCCCGTATGCTCATGGTTAGGGCCCTAACTCATGTCATCCCTTTGTTTTTATATGCAGAATAAAATCCGTCCTTCTCCAGGAGTGATAGCCACAGTCCTGCCCACGAGTTGAGCTTACTTTTTAAGTCCAGGAGCTCTATAGCACATACAGTGGCTGTGGCCACTGACTCACATGAAGAAGTGACTCCCCAGTGTAACCTAGGACTGCAGAGGGAGGTTGTTATACTCACTTTGCTGTTGCTGGAACAAAGTGCCTCAAAGAAAGCCCGCAATTCAAAGGAGGAGAGGTTTGTTGTGGCTCGTAGTTTCAGTCCACGGATGGTCGGCAGACTCCAGGGCAGAAGCAGCATGGTAAAGGAGAGCTGCTCCCCTCAGGGCAGTGGGGAAGCAGAGAGAGAAGGGAGGAGCTGGGAACAAGAGTCCAGTCTTCCAGGTCATGCCGCCAGTGACCTCCTCCACCCAGGCCCCGCCCCCAGCAGCACATGCAGCTCTGAACTCATCCATGGATGAATCCATTGGGGAGTACAGTGACCCCATGATCCAATCACATTCTGAACATTCGAGACTTAGGAGAAATATTTTAGATGTAAACCATAAGAGTTGTTTGCAGTCAATGAACAATAGTGGTCCCATAGCCAGTTACCAGCAGTAAGCCCCACCACGTGCTAAGTTGCGAAGAGATGCACAGAGTCGGATGGGCCCTGTGAATTTGGAATCATACTTGGCAGTCAGGTTGCAAAGACCCAGCTCCTGAGAAGAGACTGCGGCTGTTGCTTCCTTAGCTCTGGATCCCACGGCCCAGGAGAGCATTTCCAAATGGTTTCTCCAGTTCCTGACTCCTCCTTCTGGGAAGGTCGTTGCTATGAAATGTCTTCCACAGACTCAGGCCCTGAGACCTTTATCCCCAGTGCACTGGTGCTCAGAGGTGGGGCCTGAGAGGGGCTCGGGTGGTGTGGGTGCTGACCTCACCCCTGGGTCCTTAGCTGAAGGAGCTGTTGGGGGAGCAGCTGGAGGAAGTGGGTCACTGCGGTTGCTGCGTTGTGAAGGGGATACTGGGTCCCTAGCTCCTTCCTTTCTCTCTGTCCCTTCCTCAGCTCTCTGCTTCTCAGGTTCCACGAGCTGAGTACCTGTCCTCCCCCACGGCTTCCCCCATGAGGTTCCTGCTCTGGAACCAGCCGACTGACACCTCTGAGGCTGTAAACCATGTTCACCCTCTCCGCCCTGCGGTTGTCTATGTCAGGTATTTTGTCTCAGCAGTGGAATGCTGACCCGTACAACCTTCTTGACACTGTTCTGTTTGATGATGTCCAATGTGATCTTTGGAGACTGTGCATTTTGGGGACCGCATGGCTTTGTCAGGCCACTTCCTGTCTCCCATATGTGAGGACCTCAAGTTTTGGACATTTATATGATTTTTTTTTTTTTAGCCCAGTTCACAGTTCATGGAGAAACATAATTTCTGTGAAAGTTTAGTAGACTTCTGGCATGTTTTCCATGCACATAGTTTACATACTTACATGCTACTCTAAAAAATGTATCTCAAACAGTGCAACAGGCAAAGAAAACTTGAAAGAATGGTGGTAGGGTCCAGACCATGGCATTTAGGGGAGAGCTGACGTCAGCCCAGAGTACTGCAGGGGCAGCTGCGGGTTTACAGCCAGGGGTGAGCGTGCGGCCATGGACGGGACATGGGTAAGAACAGAGCAGACGCCATGGGCAGGGAAGAGGGAGCTGACCAGGTGCTCGGGGGGGAGTTTGTTACTAACCTGGCCCCTGGCAGGCTTCCTGCTAAAACGGGGCTCAGCGGGAGTCTGCTAACGTGGGCTCTGCAGGATTGCAGCGGGGCGGGGTTCTGACTATAGCGTGGTCGGGAGCAGCCTCGTCAACCTTGCTGTAGTTCTTCACTTCCTTATCTCTGCCCAGCTCTCTTTTCTTGTGGAAGTTTCTTTGAGGCTTTATTGGATTTTCACCCCTCGCTGTCTTTTAAAGCACTGTAAGCTCCTCTTTGGAGTCTAGAAATAATCCGGCGGTGCGACATTTCAAAAGCCCTGATTCCTGAGCGCCCTCTCCTCCTTCGTCTGCTCCCGCGGGCTGTCGGCGCCTTCCTGCACCTTCCTGAGGCCAGCACTAACCCGCACTCACTACCAGGAGGCTTTTCGGTCTGGAGCTGCACCTCACGCTCCCGAAATCGGGCTCTGGTTATGTCCTGCTCTCCACTGACTCAGTCAACACCGTGTTTGGGGGTTTGTTTCTGTGACCCTCCATGTTTGTGCAGCATTTACATTGCCTTTTTCTTTTAATTATAAACTTTTTCGGAAAAGAAAACTATCAGTCAGTCAGGAACCCGAGATAACTGTTGGGAGAGCATTAAACTGGATATCTGAAGAAAACTAGCATAGAAATGCCTGGAATAAATATCTCTGGGTGTTTTTTCTGTTTGTTTCTGTTTCTATTTTGTTGTTTTAATCTTTTTTGTGTTTGTTTGTTTTTTTGTGTCACCAGGGATCGAACTCACAACCTTGAACCTGCCAGGCAGGCACTTAAGCCACTGAGCCAAACTCCTGGCCCTATGTTTTTTGAGGCAGGGTCGCACTATGTAGCTCAGGCGGGCCTTGCCCACGTTGTAGCCCAAGCCGGCCTCGAACTCACAACGTTCCACCTAACCTCAGCCTCCCAAGTGCTGGGGTTAAAGGTGTGCGCCACCATGCCTGGCTGTTTTAATCTTTTTAAAACAGGTTTCACTGTGCAGTTCAGGCTGGCCTGGAACTCACTTTGTAGCCCAGGATGGCCTTGAGCTCACAGTGATCCTCCTAACTCAGCCTCCAGAGTGCTGTGATTATAGGCTTACACCACCATGCCCAGCTTTTCTCTGTTTTAAACCCCATAATTAATCTAACCTCTCTTAGAATATGGAATGTGTTAAGAGTGCTTACATATGTTAAGCCTGTTAACCTTCCTGACGACCCTACTGGGTTTGGTTTTTAAATTTTTTCAGCATTTACATCATTATGGTGCAGCAGCGTATCAACCCCAGGGTGCACTGTCACACGGCGAAGCCGTGTCTGCTCACATCACACAGGAACCTGGCGAGGAGGCGGAAGAGCGGAGCCAGCTGCTGGACTGCACTCTACCACTGGCAGCGGCCAGGAGGGCACAGCACCCTGTAAGGATATGAACAAGATACCCACCTACAAGCCAGGAGGAAGACCCCCACCAGATACCTGCCCTTCTGGATCTCTGGTCTCGAACTTCCCATCAGCAGGAAAGTGAAAACTCTCTTTAAGTTCCCAAATCCATGCTAATTGCCTTATCTCAGCAAGGATGAGCGGAGACACTTCCCCTGGATGATCGCTCTCAGAGCCCAGCTGCCGAGCTATGAGGAGCCCAAGCCACAACCGGGTCACTGTCAACAGGTCTAGCTGGGCTCAGCATTTGTGTCTCTGTTGCCCAAGCTCCAAGCAAGTAACAAATCTTCCGGATTATTCTAGCTCCTGGCTGGTGGGGTCATCTCCTGATCTCAAGTCTTCCTGGCTAAGGTCCCACAGGTGTTGTGGACCCTTCCTGCTGGGGCCAAGCAGATTCCTGAGGCGCACCCTCCAGGAGCAGGGCAAGGGGTAGTTATTTCATCTCCCCAGTGTTGGGGGCTCACTGCCTGTGCTGGATGGATGGAGCAACCTTTGCAGTTGATACCAGTCTTACGGTACAGAGACAGTGCTGTGGTTTGGAGCTAGAATGTTCCCGTGGCCTGTGTGTGAACCGCTGGCCCTCGGCTCAGCACTACTGGGATGGGTGGAACCATTAGAGAGAAGATAGGTCACTGGGGTCGTACTCTTGAAGGGGACATTGGGACCCAGCCCCTTCCTGCCACTGTCCGCTTCCTGGCTGCCACGGACTGACCAGGCCTCCATCAGCCCTGTGCCTACCATGATGCCCAGAGCAATGGCCAAGGACCATGGACTAAAACCACCGAAACCATCCTGAAAAACTCCTCTGTTGTTAAATTAATTCACCTCAGGTATTTGTCCCAGTAACAGGACATCTGATAACACAGATGGTGTCTTATGCTTTAAAACATTTTTGGTATATTTAAGCAACTCTGAAGTTAGACTACCTCTTAGATATGACAAAATATGGTAACGCACGAAAATGACAAGAGTCTAGATGAAAATCTGAGGGAGGGGGCTCCTGTACACAGTTCTGCTTATACCAGAAATGCATTGTGTGACTTTATGAATATACATATTGTACTTACAAGTAGATTTTACCTGCATTACATGATACAAAATTGTGATGTGTGTGTCGTCCTGGAGGTGTCTTTTAGATGCTTTCTGGGCAATCTGTAACAGAAGTGCCGTCATCTCCTTTGTCTGTGGCTGCGTGAACACGCATCCCGTGTTGCACCTGTATGGCGACTGCATCCCTGTCCCGGGAACCCCATGGTCACTGAGGTGTGCACTGTGCACAGATGAGGCCAGGCCCTGCCTGCCCAGGGTGGGGCCACTGCGGGGACACACAGCCCACACACGTGAGGCAGGCGACCGGCCAGCGTGTCAGCTAGGGTTCACTAGCAGATCAGATTTAATATAAAAACATACGGTCTATAAAGGATTTAGCAGGCAACCTTACAGTGGGCACCTGCAGGGTCAGGGCGGAGGAAGGCAAACGGGGCTCCCTGCAAGCTCCAGGGCCGGAGGAGGCAGTCAAGCCGAAGGCCTGCAGATCACCACAGGGTCCCGTGCGAGTCCGCATCAGGAAGCTGAAGAGTCGTGCCGGAGCCCAGTGGTGGATGTCCGAAGGAGATGGTGAAGACTGAACTCCTCCAAGAAGCAAAAAGGGTACATTTCCTTCTTTCCTTTTTTATTCTATCCAGGCCACAAGTCTGTGGGTTGGTGCCACCCACGCCAGGGTGGGTCTCCTGTCTTCGGTAAGAACCATCCAGATACACCCAGAACTGTGCTAAAATAATCTCCTCGGCATTTCTTATTCAAGTTGACACCACAACTATCACAGTTAGAGTCTTGGGAGGTGCTGTGGAGAGGAACACAAGGGCGCCCTATGATGGTGGCTTTCCTCTGGCCGGCCGGGGAAGGTCACCCCAGGAAGGCCTGAGGGGCTCTGCCACAGGCAGTCGTCTCCAGGCTGAAGGAGGAGCGTGGTGGCTGGAGCCCGAGGAGACAGAGGGGGTTGGGTGGGGCAGAGGGAACTTGGGGTTGGCGCACTCCTGGAGGACTTCCGGAGTGACACGGCAGATTGGTGTTGACGAAGTCATTGTGAAGCCACCAAGATGTCCTTGAGGTGATGCGTGGGTAAACTGACTGCGGAACATCCCGACAAAAGGTTATTAGTTGGGCCTAAAAAACTGAGATTTATGAAGCCTTGAAAAGATGAGATGTCGGGGGTGAGGAGGAGGTGGACAGGTGGCCATGGCAACTGTGAACTCTTCTGTAGGAGACCGCGATGGTGGGCAGGCGTTATTACGCGCTTACTCAAAC
The DNA here is from genome assembly GCA_004363535.1 of Dasyprocta punctata. Classification (NCBI taxonomy): domain Eukaryota; kingdom Metazoa; phylum Chordata; class Mammalia; order Rodentia; family Dasyproctidae; genus Dasyprocta; species Dasyprocta punctata. The sequence goes on from RJWM01011951.1 coordinate 17,286, forward strand.
CCTCGGAACGTCCCACACCAAGAGGACCCTCGTGTAGACCTTGGGCTCTAGGGATAAAGATGTGACTGTGCAGGTTCAGCCGTTGTGACAAATACTGATTTCAGAGGGTGAGGAGACATGTGCAGGGCAAGGAGATGTGGCCCACCTGCGTACTTTCCAAACAATTTTCCCGTGAGCCTAAACTGTTCTAAAAATTTAAAGTCTATGTAAAATAAAACTGACAGAAAGAAAAACGTCCTTTTGAATGCATAGCTGAAGGTGCAGAGCAAAGGTCGGGGTGGGGCTGACCCAGCCCAGGCCACAGATCTGCGCAGACCCAGCCTGGAGAGGCACCTCCCTCCCCACTAGTTCCACGCCTGTTCCACACACAATTCCCAGGAGGGACTGTGCAGTAGGGGGCCAGGCTGGACTCAGGTCTGATTGTCGCCCACCTCGAGGGCGCACGGCAGGGAGATTCCTGCACAGATGCGCCCCATGCGTGTGTCTCATCCTCAGCGTGTTCTCATTTCCAGCGTCCTTCACCATCGTCCTGAGGCTAGGAGACAGACAACGAGAGACATGTAGTATAGGGACTTAGATAAACCACAGCAGATCTGGGGAAAATAGAACAGAAAGGGAAAGAGCTCCTTGTGCCCCAGCAAGCTAGAGGGCAGGGAAGCGGGGGAGCAGGGGAAATCTGTCTTCCGTCAGAGGCAACTCACTGTTTCAAAGGAAAAGGGCTTGCATAAACTGAGGTATACTGGGGAAGTCGGGGTGCAAGGAAAGTCTATTTCAGCATCAGAAGCCCAGCTAAAAGCAGCCACTGCAGTTTCATTGCTTCATTTTCAGGTGCTCACCAGAATAATTCGCCCAACCCTGCACATAAACCCCTGGATGTGGGCCCCTCCTCGCAACCTCCCTCGGGCCCCTCTCCGTTAGAGAGAGCTTTCCTTTGTTCTTTCTAATAAACTGTACCCATTTCGTTTCCCACCATTTTTCATTGTTCTCATTCTTTGTCATCCTCAGAACAAGAGCCCAGGAAAGCACTGGTTACAATCCTGGGGCTTCACTTTTCAAATCAGAATGCTTCCTGTGAACTGGCGGAGACACAGGCCGAGCTCACCTGTGTGCCAGTTCCTGCCGGGGCTGCCGAGGAGGGGACAGAGCCTGCTGATGACACTGCTGTGCTGGAGGAGCACGCTCATCTTCCCGTTTCTACAGCTGCCCTGAGTCTGCCTGGTGGGTGGAGCTCGACTCTTGTCACACTTCCCAAGGGTGGCGTCTTCCCCAGCCTGCTGTGGCAGGAGAATGCATGTGTAGTTAGGATCATCTTAAAGCGATGATTCCCTGGTCCTGTGTCTTTTCCTATAGACATGAGTTTCATTCCTTCCTTCATTCATCCATTCGTTTCTTCCTGTCCTACCGAACCAGGGTTACGGAGCTGGAAGACTACACAGACTTGGGTCTTCTGGGTGCCATTCAGGGCTCTGAAGCTCTGAACTCAGGGCCATATTTCTCCCTCTGTGCCACTGAAACCTCCTTTGTTCAAACAATTGCCTCAGCTCACCATAAAATAGATATGCAAATGTGCACGTGAGACCCACCCAGGGCCCTCTGCTCTCTTCCTGAATATGCACGGCGTGCTGCCTCTCTAATGTGTTCTGATTATGAGGAAATTTAATCTGGGCCTTGTGAATAGAAGTCTGTGTGATGACAAGAGGAATGGAATATTCCAGTGCTTTCATTTCTGAGAAGGTCTCAGCTCTCCTGAGCTGGGAAATTTGCTCTGCACGGCTTCTCCCTCCTTCTGCTGTCCTCTCCGAAGTAGCCACAGGAGAGCCAGAAGGCGAGTGCTGAGGAAGATGGGTAGAGTAAACATTATTCGTGCGGGAGGCCCACGGGGCCCAGTCGCACACTGCAGTCGGGCACCTTCAAGGCGCTGTGGATGTGCTGGGCTGTTGTAGTGCAAGCCAGAGCCTGCAATCGTCACTTAGCGCACTGATTAAGAGGATCTGGGGTCTCGGCAGAGAATTTCGCAAGTGCACCACCCCCTGTTCGCCACCCAGCAAATGCAAACCTTCCTGCCAAGGAGACAGCAAGGATGAAATCCTCATGGTGTCCTTGGCTGACCTTGGCTCCAGACACCAGTGAAAGCAGGGCTTGGATTTGCTTGGTTTTGGGGACAGGATGATGTATCTCATTACAGTTGTGACTCTGAGGTCCCATCAGGCATCTGGCATCCCCAGCAGCCAAGGGGAGCAGACAGACTGAATGAATCTTCGCACAGTGGCCGAGAGCGGCAGGAGGAAGCAAGCAGCCTGGCCATCCAAGCAGCGCAGGGCGCTCTGGGCTGAGCCTGCGGCCCAGCTGATGGTGACTGGAGGAGGCAGGGGCTGGGAGGGTCCCCTGCCCCAGGGATGAAGAGGGGGAAAGGCTGTGCGACCAGAGACGACCCTGCCCTGGGGACTGAAACAGTAAAGGGAGGGGATCAAGAGATGGGGGGAGGGTGCTGGAAGGGGAGGAGAAAGTGGACGCGTTATGACCACGTACCAAGCCCCCAACAAAAGTTGTGATCGTTCTGCACCGCAAACGTGAACTAACAAAACAGACACAAAGCACCCACAAGGAGAATGACTCTGCCAGGTGAGGCTGTGGGGTGAGCGAGGGAAGCCCCTCCACACTGCTGTGGGAACGGCCGAGTGCAGCCACCGCAGAAATCAGCATGGAGTCCTCAAAATAACACGAGAAATTCTGTTGACCAGAATTTCAATGATTCTCTTCCTAGGTATCTTCCTGAAAGAGTTAAAGACATCATCTCACGGTGATCCGTGCATCCCGAGTTCACAGCAGCACAATTCATAACAGGCAAACCATTTTCTTATTTTATTAGCACATGCTTGCAGTCTGTGCAGTTTACAATCACCTTGGGAAGCAGGTACACATATGTACTACAGTTCATTTCTTTTTAATTCCCTCCTTCTTCCCTCCTTCTCTCTTCCTCCTCCTCTAATTCCACTATCTTGGTTTTCACTCTTGTTCATATCATTGATTTAGCTTGTGTTACAGCATATAATATTTAAATTCATTGGAAGTGGCGTACATGCCAATCAACAGATAAATGGATAAAGAAAATGTATTTATATACCATGGAGAACTATTCTGACACAGAGGGTAAATTTAAGTCATGTGTAGGAAAATGGATGGATCTTGAGACCGAACACATAAGGTTAAATATGGCATGGTTTCTCTTATGTAAAAAATCCAAAGTATAAATAATTAAAAGGCAAAATAAAAGATGGATAATAGGTAATAAAAAAGAAAACAGTGATGCTATCTATCTTTGCTCTTAACAAAGTTGCTAGACATTGCAAACGGGCCAGCTCTCTGAGCTCTGAATTTGCAATTTCACGAGCTCAGTCTGCTTCTGTCCCTTGCAGCCTGAGTGTTGCGCCGCCCCGCCTCCCACACCTGTGTGGAAGCAGGTGCTGAGTTTAAGTTTTACTCTGCTCTGTGGAGGAGGAAGGGATTCCCGGGCCTGGGGATGCCTCAAGGTAGGGCAATGGCTCTGCAAGATCCAGGCTGGCCCTGCAGGCACTGGAGGTGTGGTAGAAAGTGCAGGACCCACCCTCCAGGGCTGCGCAGTGTAGACAGGACCAGTGCGGACTGGAGGACTGGGCTGGAGGTGCACGCAGGGGCCCCTGGGGGGCTCCCTTGCCTTCCCAGCTGACCCAGTTGTGCGTGAGTGTGCACACGTTGGCAGTGAGTATGTGGTGCATGTGTATGCATGAGTACACACGCTGTGTGCGCGGACGTGGACCTGCATGTGGGCAATGTGAGGACTTGGGCTGTGTGTGCGCGTGTGTCCAGGTCTTGTCCTGCATGGGGAATGGTGAGTGGCGCAGGCGTGTATTTTTTCATATGTGCACGTGGATGTGTGTGCACACGCGCAGTGTGGAAGCAGACTGAGACCTTGGCCTGACCCTGAGAGCTGCTCTGACCTCACTGTGGTCCCAGACACATCCATCTTCGAGGGCTTCCCTGAATGACAAGGACAAAGATTTTGTGTTCATTTTCTGAGGGCGTCTGGCAGGACACAGCATCCTCGATCACGGCTGTAGAAACAGGAAGCCCTCTGGTCCAGGCCATCCACCGTGGCCTTTCTGAGCTGCTCTCTTCCTGTCTCTCCCCTCCCTTCCCCTCCCCTCCCTCTCTTATTCTCCCTCTCCCCCTTGCCCTCCTCACTCTCCCCCATCCAAATGCAGGATCCCAGGCCCCTGCCCAGAGTCTGGGTCTCAGCGTCTGTTCTGTTCTTTCATGGCCACCATCTGCTCATCCTTCTAATTTCATTCCACACCCAGTCTCCGGCCACAGGGCTCGGTCCCCGCGTGGGAGGTAGCTGAGGAGCAGGAGGTGGAGGTGGAGGAGCAGGAGAGAGCCCTGGGGTGGCCTCCCAGGTCTTCCTGTGATGGACGTCATAGAACAGCTGTGCGGGTTTGGGGAAAGGGACTTACAGCCCAGTGACTGGGAACTCAGGTGCTGGACAGCGCTGGGCGACTCCTAACACTGCACAGGAAGGTTTCACTCCGGAGCTGAAGGCAGAACCGGCGTAATTTCTGATCCAGGAAGGAGCGGGGCTGATGTGAGACTTAAAGGGATTTTCTATGTTTCGAATCAGAATTCTGGTCAGCGTAGTTTCTGCAAAATCCTAAATTCACAGCAGAGTGTTTGTACACATGGCATTCACCACTATCCCCTGGCTGCCCCCTCCAGAAACGACGGGCCCCCTGGAGTTTAGGAATGGCTGAATCCGAGCTCCTTGGACCTGCTGCTTGGGAGGACAGGGCTCTTCCTGAATCAGACGCGAGCTGACAGAGCTGACCTCTCCCCCCAGGACGCCAGGGGGACTCCAGGGTGACGGGGAGCCGGTCCTCTCCTGTGGGCCCTCAGAGCTCCTCTCAGAACTGCTTCCTGTGTCTACAGCTTTATCGCTGCTAGGGCTTAGATGACAGGTGTCCCCTGAACTGGGACTGAGCCTGGCCCTGGCCTGGTGCCCTGGCAGGTCCCCACTGGCTGGAGTGTTACCCCGGAAGTTGTGACCGAGGGCCGTGGGAACGCGTGTGGGTGGAGAAGGGGCTGGGCGCACCAGGGAGACTGCAGACGACCCTCCGTGCACACTGTCCTGGCCCGTGCAGTGCATCTGTGCCGGCATAGCTCCTCACCCCCGTCCTCCTCCTGCTGCTTTGTTTAGCCACAGTCGGTGACAAACTTCACAGCTACATCTCAGGTCCTGGACACTCGGGGCGACAGGAGTGGATCTGAGGTGTGACTCGCCATCCTCAGAGACCAGGCACATCACTGGGGCCTAGGGGAAGGTGGTATTTTCAAGCTGTTTGTCTCCCTCTCAGAGACCAAGGGGCTTCTGCTGTGTGCAGGGGCACTGTGCTGTGTTCAGTGGGGTAAAGTTGCCAGCGCCATGCGGGCAGAGGCCAAGCGTGAGCCGCGGAGTGGGCTGAGAGCTCTGCCCAGGGCGAGGAGGTCGCTGGCAGGGTTGCGGGGGGGAGGGGCTACCCCTTGCCTCGCTCGCATTTTCTGATCTGAGGCACGCAGGTGACCCCAGTTCCAGTGTCCCATGGTCCCGAGCCCATATGTCCCTCTCCAGTCCTGGCACGGGCACCATGGCCCTTTCCTCAGAGTCCCAGCCTCAGGTGTGTGGGGCCGCTCCCCAGCCCTGCTGTCCTAGCAAGTCCTGCCTTCTCCCTCTGTGGCCGCGCCCCTAGGGGCTAACTCGCCCTGCAGTGACTGCCACTGTGCTACTTCCGGGTCCCTTTGCTGCTGCCAGCTGTCTGACCCCACACAATCAGACCCCTGCTTTCCAACCTCACTGTTAAAGTACGGGGCACAATTTTGGTTCCTTGATAGAAACTGAACAGACCGATGTTCTTGTAAATACACAAGAAAAGCGATAAGATGATTAAGACAAAAATTTGGTGGAGGGAAATAGTGACTTTCCTTCAGCTAAAACTCAGGGACTTTGGCCAAGATCAGAGAAGACCCCTCGACCCACAGGGAGCGAGGATGGGGCGTATCCGGACACTGAGAGAACCGATCCTGGAGAGAAGGAAGGGGAACGTACTGAAGGCAGAGAGGAGGCTGGGCAGAGAACCACTTGGGTAGGAAAGAGGAAAACTCTTCCTTTGGAAGGGGAGGAAGGGAGAGAGAAGTGAGAATGCGGATTAAAGCCTGCGTAGAAGGCTCGAAGCCTGGAGTTCCTCCTGGGGTCCCAGGAGACCGGAAGTGGCTGGAGGAGGAGGGCTGGCTGGGGTGGCAGAGCTCGGCTCCAAGCTCAGCATGTCGCGCCCCAAAGCCCCCTGAGCGGCACCCAGGGCTCCCACAGCACCACTGCGGTGGGCACGAGGGCAGCAGGCTGGGGGGCTCTGAACGGAGCTGCCCGCTGCGGGCGCGGGGAGCCGTGGGCGAGAGACTTTGCTTTTGACCTTGTCTCCCGTCAGAGGTCTCTCTGGCCCCTGCTGCCAACCATTCACGTTCCTGTCATTTTGAGTTTCTTGATTTGTCATCCCAGCGAGTTCCGCTGAGTGGTGAGAGGCCAAGGGGGTCCCCTCTGGGGGGATTCACTCCCTCCCCAAGTGTGGGTCACGGTGGTGTCCTCTACGTGCCAGGGGCATTCGTGTTTATGGACTCTTAAGGGCCCAAGGTGCTTTACCTCACCCCGGAGAAATCTAAGCTTGGAGGTGCTTTTGAATCCTGAGTGCAGACAGACCTGGGGGCCAGGTGTATTTCTAACTTTCGTGCTCAGCTGTGGCTCTTTATTTGTAAACTACTTTTCTGTTTCTCTCCCACTCAACCCTGCTGCCCTGGCTTGACCCGGATTCCTCAGGAAATGGTTCAGAAGCTGCAGGAAAGAGTCGTTCTCCGCTTCTCACACGGCCCTTCCCTTTAGGGCGTCACCAGAGGTGACACGGAGTCTCATCCCGGACTGGTGAGCACAACGGGCAGATGTGTTTGAGCAAGGGGAGGATTTTGAGGGGCGGGGGTGGTGATGTGTGTTTTATGGTAATAATTGTTGTAATTTAGATGCAGGTCGCATTGGGCACTGAGCCTCCGTGCAGCCGTGCCTCTTAAGAGAGTGCCGGAAAACAACAGCAGCAACAGCAGCAGCGGCTAAGTGGGGTTTATTAAATTTATCTGTTTTAAAGCTGCTGGTAAAGTTACTGAGGTCAGGATAGCCTCTAAACCAGCTCACACTTGTCTCAGGCCCAAGAAGCACAAGCTGCAGAAAGGGCTGGAGACCAATGCGCAGGGAACGGAATCAGCTTAGGCTCCGGATCCAGGCTCGGAAGCTGGGGCAGTGGGTGGAGGCCCTGAGCTTCCTGTGAACCGGCAGTGGCCGTGACCATCTGCAGGGACGGGCGGTGGGGCTGACCGGGTGCTCGGGAGAGGTAGAAGTCAGTGAAGGACCTCGAATTCCGGCTGTAACGCTGACTTTTGGGCTGTTTGGGGACATCGATCCCCTTCGTAACTCAGTTTCTCTCTTTGCCATTCAGGGATAGTGAAGCGCACGTGGTGTGGAGCTAAGGGACTCAGTCTACAAGCACTTGCGAGCCACTGGTGGCACCTAAATCCTAGCACCAGGCGCTTGGCAAATGCCAGCATGCATCACATTAACTGAAGCGTGGCCCTCTCATCTGATTTCTAATTGGCTATAAAATATTGAATTCTTGAGTTTTATCTCTGAAAATGAAAGAGGAGAGGAAACAAGTGGAGAAACAGGTTCTGGGTGGATCATGGGTGGGTCCCTGGAGCTACGGGGACCCAGAGACGAGCCTCCTACGGCCACCACATGCCCCAGGAGAAAAGGAGGGATTAGTATAACCGATCTTTCGTGTGGACACTGAGTGAGTGAGGGCTGTCCACTAAGTCTGCTTTGCTGCCTGAGTGTCTGAAGATGCTCTGGGCTCGCACCACTGGATAGGCAGTGGCGCTGCTGGCTGGTGGCAGGGGAGCAGAGACCAGGAGTGCTGATCAGCATTCTGCAGACCAGGAGGGTCCCCTCAAAGGAGAATTACCCAGACAGAACAGGTATTTCCAAGGTTGAGTAGATGAAGTAAACGCAGTTATCCAGTTTCACATTGCTCCAGGGAAATAAATGAGGCTGCTGACTTCATAAAGAGAAAGGATTCATTTAGCTCACAGATGTGCAGGTTTAAAGCATGGTGGTGCCGACATCAGCTGGTCGGCGGGGCGGGTTTGGGGGGGGGCAGATGGCGACATATCAGGGCAAGAATATGTCTGAGAACAGCAGCTCCACCTTGGACTGAAGGAGAGAGATCGATGAGGGGAGGAATGGGCCAGATCTCCAAAGTCTGCCTCAGGGTGACACCTCCAGTGACCTAAGGACCTTCGTGAGGCCCCCCAGCATGACATGCCATAGCACCTCCTGGCAAGACAGCTGTTGAGACCCAGCCTTGAGAGCAGGGACCTTTGGGAGACACCCGCCCTCCACCCAGATTATAGCATGTGTTAAGGAAAATGTATTCCAAGAAAAGTCAGGTTCAGAAGCTTGAGGACTCATTTTTACTTATGAAAAACGAAAGCAAGAACACTTTTGCCCATATTTAAAATAATTATGTCTCAGGATGTTTTTCAGCAGACTATAAAATCTGACCAGGTGAGTAAGATGTTAGAACTTCAACCAAATGCACCACCTGTTTCAAAGATCATGCCCTGTTTTTCAAAGAGAGAAATTTCGTATTTGGCATCAAGACTTCTTTGCACTGAAGTCCTCACTTTTAACTTTGATTTCCCCACCTAACCATATCATTGCTGCAAAATATTCAAATTCAAAACTGTTTGGTGTAAACTATTCTTTCTCTTCCCCTCTCCTCCTTGTCTTTATATCACTGCATAACTAGATTTTGTAATAATTAAGCTTTATCCAGATGGAGAGGTGGATAGCTACTAACAGAATTACCCACAGATGCTACATAAAATCCACCTGGGCAAGAGAAACATGAGGGGGAGCTGTCCTCTAGGTAGAGCACATTTTGCCAAGGCAAAGAAGCACTGTCTTCCTAAGAGACCTTGGGGTTAATAAATCAAAAAGGCCTGCTTCTTTTTCCTCCCCGTTAGCATACACTATATTTAGTTCCTATGGATCACTTAGCAATGACAACCAGGTACCCCAGAATCTCATGTGCAGCTGCTGCATAGAACCTGGGGTCAGATGAGTTCTCTCTCCCTCTCCCCCTGTCCCTCTGTCCCTCCCACCCTCCCTCCCTCCTTCCCTCCTTCCCTCTCCCCGTCTCATTCATTCCTCAATTTGGTTTTGGCTTTGTTGTGCTCTAATGAAGAAGAATAGCTCCTGGGATGCATTCAAGGAGCTAGGATCCTTGAAGGTTATACTGTGTATCAGCGTTCACTAGAGGAACAGAGTTAATGTAAATGTGTATATGATCTATGAAGGATTTGCAATAACACCTGCAGAGTCAGGTGTGGGAGAATGCCAAGGGACCCTCTGCGCTCGGAGGTCTGAAGAGTCCGGCCACAAGCTGCAGGCCTGGGCTTCACCGCAGAGCCCTGTGTGAGTTCACACCTGGAAGCCAAAGCCTCTGCCTGGGAGCTGGAGGTGGACATCCAAGGTGATGGCAAAGGCTGGATCTTGCAAAGAAGCAGCAGAAGGGCTTCCTCGTTGTTGCATCCAGGCTGTACACCTGTGAGTTGCTGCCGCCCGTGGCCAGGGTGGGGCTTCCCTGTTAGTGAGTCCATCATTCAGTCACCCCCAGCACTGTGCTAAACCAGTCGGCAGGTGTTCCTTCCTCAAGTAGGCACGACGGTGAACGAGCACAGAGTGATTTCATGTTGCGCCCAGATCTGATGCCCTCCCAGGAACACCTGGACAGCACGGGGCCCCGGGCCCTCCTAGAACCCGCTGAGTCTCAGGCAGTCTGCCAGGGGCAGCTTCTCACTGTGTCCCAGAGGGCACAGACCTCTCTGGATTCACGTCGAATCCAATCATCGCCTTGGATTTGCGGTCCGCCCTGCACCAGGCGCCCTCCTGGTCTTCTCCATCCCCTCGCGTCACTTTCCCACCTGTATAATGATGCACAATGCATTTTGCTTCTCCGTGCTCCAGTTTTCTCATCTAAGAGGATAAAAAAGACCTGGCATTTAACTTCACGGTTAAACTGACTAGCCTTGCTTGCTGCACACCCCACACCTCCCTGTAAGAGTGGCCTTTCGGGACGCTCCACAAGGTTGATCTTGAGGGTCATCGAAGATGCACCCTGACAGAGAAATCCAGCCCATGCTCATGGTCCTGGTTATCACCACTGGCCGTGGGCTCGGCATGAGGTCACTCAGGGCCCGCCTCCCTCCCCGGGCTCACTGCCCTCCGGTCTGGTGGTCTTGGTGGCTGCCGTGTATTTTCCATAGTCACACGGGAATTTAATTCTAAACTCCTTGGCATTCTAAAAGGAGTCTATCCCATTGATTATTTTTATACCCCTGGCATGGCTGCCAAGTTTTTGCTTGAAGTGAAGCATGCATTAAAATTGATATACCAGAGTGATATTAATTATACCACTCCAAATAGTAACAAAAAGCCACACTGCTAAAATTACTAGTTAATCATGTACAAATAGTGCTTGCTGTCAGCCTTTTGAGCTGAAATCCGGATGAAGCTGGCCATGGAAAAGTGAACATGTTGGGTTTTACGCTATAAATAACCAACTCTGCCCCCATGCCATCGTCAGGCAGTGAAAATAAAACTGATACAATCAAATACGGTTTGGATTTTCCCAATGTGCTAGGCTTCTGGCCTTGTGTTTATTTTTTGGTTTTTGTTTTTTAACAGGAAGATTTTCTTGTAAAGAAAGTGGATCCAATCCCAGAAAGAAATAATGAGCTCTTGACTGGAACTAAGGAAGACACCGAAGTCAACACTGTAATTAGTGGAAGCTCATTTGAGCTAATAAAAGATTGTTCATGGAACTTAGGAAATCTCAGCTCTAAAATGAAAACTGTTCCCCAAATGGAGGTGGTATATGAAATTTAGTTTCTTGATAAAGTGAACAAATAAGCACAAATTGGTGAATGGATAAATTTCACGAGCTGTCGCACACGTGTGCAGATAACTTGGTCCTAAATTGTGCTCTGTCTTCCGGAGGTCCTGGTGGACAAAAACCTGTGCATGAAACGTTAGCCAAACAACGATCTAGCCAAGGAATTACGGTAGCAGACCTGTTATTAAAAGGGTTTTCAGGACTAATTGATACCTATTTGGCCATGAGAGGACCAAAAATAGGCAGTTTGTAAACAAACTTTTTGGAAAAGTTGAAATGTAAAAAACTAAAGGGCATAGAAAAATAAGATCTATCTCAATCATTATTAGGCAGTTAAAATTTAAACATTCCAGAAATAACATTTTTCTCCATCTTGGGCAAGATTTAGAGTATGGTGATCACCAGTTTTGGTGAGCTTGTCAGGAAGGGGACGGCCACACACACAGTAGAGTGTGACTGACATTTGAATATGTATATATGTATATAATGTTTATATATCTAATGTGTATTAAAATATACTTTTCCATTCATTTAATTATTCTCATTAGAATGTTTCCTAAGAAAACCAAGTCCACAAAATAGGCACAAGGATGCACACTGAAACTTTAAAGGTCAAGCTCAATATAAAATAAAAGCCCTTTGTCCACAGTATCACACTGGATAAAAAGCGATAGCATATCCATAAAAGGCAATGCAATGCACTATCATAAAAAATAGGGATCACTCTACATTTTGACACAGAAATAGTCATATTTTGGTATATGATAATGAACAAAGAGGCCAAACAGGATCACGGTGTAGTCCCATTTATTGATACATGTGACTGTGTGTGTGAACGTGTACATGTGTGTATCAAAGGATGTATGTGTATACACATCACCGTGTATGTGTGTGTACTAATGTGATTATGCACATGTATATGAGTATATGCTTGTGTCTGAGTGTGCAGTGAGGCTGCATGTGTGTGCGCCTGCATGAGTACCTGTGTGTGCATGTGGCACTGTTGTGTACAGTGTGTATGAACATGAGTATGCATGTGTGCATAAGTGTATGTGAGTCACAATTTGTGTGTGTGTTATTATCTGTGTTCTTTGTCTGTCCTAAATGTTTTTGTAATGTGTGTGTCTTTTTTCCCTAATCAGAGATAATATTAACGCAGTTCTTGCGGAGGGGGAGTTTACTGCTGCTGAGTGCAGCATACTGCACTGAGCTCATGGAGGCCTAGCCTTGGTGTTCACTGGAGGGGCAGCCCTGCTGGGGATGGCACATTGTGGAGCCCTCTGTATAGGGCAATTGGGTGTCAGACGAGGCGTCCGAAGAGGGCAATCTGGCTGTCAGAAATGGAAAGTGCAAACAGTCGAGGCCAAGGAGGAGCCGTGGACAGAGCTGTGCTTAGCATGGAGGCGGGAACTGTCCTTTCGAGGTCATAGGAACAGATGGGGTCTTCTCTCCCACCTCGAGGCAGCCTGGAGGGCAGCACCTGGTTTCTAGGACCCTGGCTTCCAGCCCAAACCCTCACTCCCCGGAGGGTGCATCTCTCGGGGCATTCCCACCTCCGTCTGGATCTCCATAAGATGTGCCAGACACAGAGCGAATTAAACACTCAGCACGGCCCTGGACTTCGAGATCCCACAGTAATTAGACACCATCATCTTCAGCCAGCAGGAGGCCAGCAAATGGTCACTGAGTGGCAGACTGTGGCGGCCGGGCGCTGCCGCTTTCCACCAGCTGGAGCCCATGGACATGCACATTATGCTTTCTGCGGATGGGGTCTAATCCTGCTCTCCAGCTGGAAGCATCGGGGGCGTGGTGTTCCTATGCACCCCCGCCCAGGCTTCTGTTTCTCCTTCCTCCAACAGTCACAGAGCTTGAGACGGTGATTGCAGAGGATGGAATTTGGATGGCATATGGCCCCTTCTGGGAATGCACTCACACTGGGCACAAACCAGCCTCGTTTCTGAACTCCCTGTGTGATGAGGTGACCCTAGATTCCACTTTATCATCCTGTTCCATGTACAGTGGCCCTTTTCTTCCATACTGAAGGGTGGGTCTTCTATTTCATTAGAGATTTCCTTCTTCACCACCCCCAAACATTTGGAGAAACTCATAACTCGTACACTGGATAGAAGAGTGTGTCTTGGAGTCATGAGAACACTTTTCTACTAGATTGTGTGCCTGTGGGGACTGCCTGAGAACCCTGGTCAGACTGCAAGGGGAATGTCCTCTCCATCTCTGCAGTGTCCTTGCTTCAGTACCGGTGTCCTGCACAGCCACAAGTACGTTAGAGGGAGAACTCAGAGTGTGGCTTCTCGGAGTCCAGACCCTTTGCAGGGCTATTTGGTGAATCTTATTGCTGTTTCTCTTCAGGCTAAACACACTTGATCATTTCCAAATGGCATCTCATTAGGGTGGATCGAGATGGGCTCAGCTCTCCCCCAGATTCCAAGAGATCACCACAAGGGCTCATCTGTTTAGGAATGGGTGCCCGCAAATACTTGGAAGCAGTATTCAGTGCTTCTCTTTTAAGTAGCACAGTCCTAAGCCACGGAAGGAGCTGCGATTACATAAACACTGTCCTGCTGCTTCTTCCCCATGTCCCAGGGAGGAGGCGAATGTTGTCCTCACACTCCAGACGGGAGACAGGAGGCCAGTGACTCAGCATCTTTTATATCTCAAGGCCACACTGCTCCTGGCAGTTCAGCTGGAGATGGTGCTTGGGACTGTGCTGTACTTGCAAGAGGCCCCTCTGCGCTTCCTCCATGGCACAATGCGTTGTCTCCCAAAGCTCCATGCCAGCTGGCCCCAGGGCTGCTGAGGGGAGGCTCTTACAGTCCAGGCCCAGCCTTTGCTGGGAAGGGGCAGTCTTTCCGTCAAGGAGGCCCTGAGCTTTTGGAGCTGCTGTGAGGGCAAGTCATAGAGAGCAGAGCTCAGAGAAAAACTGGCCACAGAGCAGCCCCCGAAAGCTCCTCCAGAATTTGACTTGGGGAAGAGCTGCTACTCGTTTTACAGAACCACCCCTCCTCCTGAGTAGCCATGAAAACATTGAGTCTGCTTCTCCTGGTGAGTACTTTTATTCCTGGGCATCTGCTAGAGAGGTTTGTGTTCCTGGTTAGTTTATCCGTGGGAGCAATAAATATAATAAGATTATGTTAATATCTTTATTAGATGAGGAAACCTTTTGGAAAAGCCAGAAACTAAATACTTAGTGACTTCCCAGAAAGATAAAAAACATGCATTTTCTATGTGTGTTTCATAGTCTAATTTATTTCTCCTGTTTTAAAAATAGGTTATCACAGATTGTGATGAATTTACTGTAAAAGCAATCCCAGCAAAAAGCAAAGCAAGGTGCAGAGGGGATGCGATTTTAATTCATTGACTCTACAGTCTTAAGAAGATAATCAGTCAAATTCTTATCCATAAGCTATTTATACCCAAAGGTCCTTCAATTTCAGAGCAAGCAGGGACGTCGAGCAAAAATGAATTATGAGCCGCAAGCCCTTGACCTGGAGCTTCCTGCCCTGGGGGTGATGAAGATGGAGAAGTCCCCCAGGACCCGCTGCTGGGTCCCGGTGAGGGGACCGTCAGCACCAGCGGAAGTGTGGTCACGCTTGGGACAGGGCTGGCAGGCACACTGCGGGGAGCATCGGTGCAGGGTCCTGGAAGCGTCATGGGGGAGGCTCGTGCAGGTCCTCGTCTCTGAGCGTCCCAAAGCTGTCATACCTCAATCACAGCGTGAAGCGCAGAGAAGGCTCCCGGGGGTCCCGCTAATGCTGCCACGAAGAGCACTACGGCCCAGGGGCAGGGAAAAGGTGCTGGGCGAGACCTTGGTGCTCGCCTGACTCAGGCTGTGCCACTTCGGCTCTGAACAGAGGTTGTGAACCTGGTACAGGGAGGATTCGCAATGCTGTTTGTGTTAGTGACTGCCAAGGCTCGGGTGTTGAGCCCCATGGCCCTGGTACCCTAAAGGCTGAAGATGTCAGACACCCTGGTCCCTGCATGGTACCCAGGGACCTCTCCGGCGGGCCTCTCGGGCCAGGGAGCGATCATACCGGCCTTCCCTACAGGCTGCCAGCCTATGCCCCAGCATACAAGCCCTGCTCCAAGGAGGAGCTCCGGGCTGCTCTGTGGAGGTCGCTCTGCTGAGCTCCCTCAGCTGGAGGGAGGCCCGACTTTGGTTGTGCGTGCTGGCTGCTGCTCCATCCCTGGCTTCCTCATCTGAGCCGTGCATGGACTTTCCAGAAACCCAGGGGAAGCATAGCTGTCCACCCAGAACCAAGAGCCCAGGCAGAAACACGGCCTCCTGTGCTTCCACAGATGGGTCACCACGCCCAAGTAAAGTGAACCTCGGGGAAAGGAAATCGGGAGGACGTGGACACTGCACGGCCCAGGGTGAACACACCCTGGTTGTCATCCTCTTTCTCCCAGCACATCGTGAGGACGGACACACGTCTGTCCGCTAGGTCTCTGGACCCTATGCCCAGGCACGAGCCCCAGCCTCGGCTCAGCTCCGCGTGTCCTGAGTCAGCCAGCGCTCTGCTGAGGATCGGAGCCTGGGGCACAGGCCAGGAGTCCCTGGCCCTATGAGGACGGAGGCCAGCAGGAGCCCAACCTGCAAGGCCAAGGGCTCGGTGTGATGCCCAAGGGCACTGGGCAGAAGGAGTTCTCTGTCCTGGAGAAGGAAGACCAGCCGTTAGTTCTCTTCAAGCCTTCAGCTGACTGAATGAGGCCCACTTGGCTTGTGTAGGGCTCTCAACTTCAGTCTGTCTCTTGACTTAATTGTGTGTGAGTGTGTGTGCCCGCGTGTGTGTGTGTGTGAGCGCACATGTGCGTGTGTGTGCGTGTATGCTTGTGCGTGTGTGTGGTATGGAGAATTGAACCAAGGGCTTTGCATTGAGCTACATCCCCAGCTCTTTAAACGTCTTTTCATAAAAAATAAAAGGCTAGACTCAAATTTGCAAGCTTCCTGCCTCAGCCTCCCAGAGTGGTGCTAATCTTATCCCCCAAACACGCTCACAGAACACCAGAAGTGATGCTCGGGCACCTACCCCGGCACTGTGGTCAGCCAAGGGGACACAGAAAGTAGCCACCACCTGGACCTCCTTGCTGCATGCCCAGTGCACCAGTCTCACCCTCGGCTACGCTCTGGCTGAAGCCTCCTCGCCGTGTGCAGGGCGGCCTCCGGTTCACCTGAAGGCTTCATCCTCAGCCATCCCAGCCCGGGGTCCAGCACCCCCCAGTACACAGCGCCCTCGGTGTGGTCTATTTAGGATACAGAAGCCCCAAGCCTGTAAGTTGCCCTCCAGACTCTGGAAGGATGGAAAGAATCACACCCCTCCCTCCTTCCCCCACTCCCCGAGTCCAGTCACGCGGACCACCTTCTCAGGGTCCTCCGGGAGTTGAGAAGGGCCTTGCTTCCTTCCGTTCTCCCTGGACTGACCCCTCTGCATCCCTGGGACTGAAGGGAGGAAGGATTCTGCTCTCCTGGCCCCCAGAAGCTCTAGGTGCCTAGGTCATGAGCTCAGTGGCCTTCCCTGGCCTCTCTCTGACCTTGTAACTTGCCCTCTGCAAACACCAGCTTCTGCCCTGCTCTGGGGAGGGCGGGTGGCCTGTCCCGTAGGACTCCTGCTGTGGGGTCGTCATCGCCCCAGGCAGCAGCACATACCCTGCCCATAGACTTCTGAATCAGCTAGGATGTCAGCCCCACAACAGCACTCGGGGCCTGAAACCAGAGTGCGTGGGCTCAGGACCCAGCACTGGCACAAGCTTGGAGGGGGTCGTGCTCAGACGGCTCGGGGCTCTTGGCCTGTTTCTCTTCTGCCATGTGGAGATGAGACCTCCCCAGGGTTCGTCGCCTGTGGAAGGAAAGGCTTGGTGGCTTAAACCTCCTGTGTAAACAGCGGAAGTCCAGGTTCCTGCCACTCTGGGGAGGCGCAGCTGGTGCTGGTTGAGGGCATGGGTGGCAGTTGTCCTTCGGGGGCCTACGTCCTGGCTTGGCCACTCCTGGTGACCCTGATGGGCTGTTTAATGTCTCTGTGCTTCAGGCCCTAAGTCTATGGAGCAGTCGTAAGTGCTCCGGCCAGAGCCCTTCTGCCCAGGTAAGCGTCGCGCGCAGACGTAGCGCGAGTTCTCAGAGCAGCACTGCACATAGGCCAGAGCTGTGGTGGGAGCTGCCCTTACTGCTCTGGTTATCATTATTATTACCTGGTTGTTCATGCACTTAAACTTTGCTGCCATCTTCACCCGCGTAGCCCTGGTCGGGCTAATCCTCCTCTGCACACAGCGTCCTGACACCTGCGCCTGAGAAACTGTGTCCGTGTGAGCCCGTGTTCTCCCCCATCCCACCCGCAGACAGACACGGCTGATGGGGACAGGGACAGCGTGCCCTGAGCACTCGGTTCTCACCCGGGCTCTGGCTCCTAGGACACCACAGCAAGAGGAGCCGCTCCTCCTACTCCAGTGCTTATGAGAAACCAGCGAAGATGGGAAGCAGCAACAGAGGCTGGGCAGTGACAGCCGGAGAAGCAAGAGGCCAGCAGGGCCAGGAGCTGCCGCTGGCACAGAGAAGCCTCCCATTTCCCCTACTCCGTCACTCACCGTCCTGGGGACGAAAGGCCTCCAAGGTCCCTGTGACCTTCTCCAGGCAGCGCCAATGAAGCCATCGCCCCTCCATTACCATTTCTTTCAATTCTCATGTCTGATATCTCATTAGAGCAGCTCCGCCACTGGCCCCGCGGATGGGGCTTTGGGGAGAAGAAACTGCAGAGGTCGGCACTGCCTCAAACCTTTATGTCCGCTTAATAACACGGTCTTCTTGGCTGTCCTCAGTCTTGCTCACAAATGGATGCTTTCTCTCTGATTTCGTCTGCCTTCTCAAGATCTAGCTGACTTAAACAGTTTACTTCTCCCTTGTTAGCTTCATCATTTCTACTTGCTGACCTTGATACCACGTCTTCTTCCTTCCTCGTGGATTAGACCACGCCCGAGTGCATCGTACACAGCGGTCAAGCACCTAGGGAGGGATGAGTAAGCGTTACTTCATCTTATCATTTGCACAGACAGTAATGATGGCAGACCAGAAAGCTTTAGAAAGTATTAGGGAGACCCAGCAAACTAAAGTGCATGAAAAACAACCTTGCATCTTATGGGAATCAACCCCCTGCAGTAGAAAGAGAATGTGTCATAGTCACAGGTCTCTGGGATGTGATTCTGCTTCCATCCTTTGCTTATTAAGTAATGACACTGGACAAGTCCCATGAGCTTTCTTTGGCTCCGTATCTTCATGTATGAAATGGAAATGAGAAAGTTAGAGCTTGGTTGTGGCATGCTATGGTTCATGTATCAAATGTCCCCCCAGAGTCTCTTGTGTTTGGGGGATGATTTGATCGTGAGGAAGTGGGTATGTGCATCCGTGTGTTCACCCAGAGGTGAGTTCAGTAGCTGAGTGTACTGCCAGGAGATGGGCCCTAACTGAAGGTGGGCAGGGCACAGCCAAGAAGCCTCTTGTGCCCAGCCTCTCCCTTCCAGATGGACTTCCTGGTTGCGGATCTCCTCCTCCTTGTCCCACCTCCATACCATTTCTGCCTTGGAACCCGTCAACCATGGACCAAACCCTCTGAAATGTGAGCCAAAATAATTCTCTTCCTCTTTAAATTGTGGGTGTTAGGCCTTTTTGTCCCAGTGATAGGAAAGTAATACATGGCAGGATGGTGTATTTGGTAACCTGGTGGAATACTAAGTCAGGGGGGTCCTGGGACATCAGTTGTCACTGGCCAGTCACTCCTGCTGAGTTTAACCAGCGCTCCCAGAAGTCACCCCTATTTAGTGATGCATTGTTGGGTACAGATGAGAATTTTATTCTAGATGATATGGACTTTGGAGAAGAGAATTGATTGGCTGTGTTTCCTCTGCCCATTCTGAAGTGTTTCACATCATTGGCTTCTAGCAATAAAAAGGTTTGTGTATGTATGGATGAAAGGAACCACTCACGCTGCACTGTTGGTACAAGAGAAGGGTGCAGGGCTGTTCTGAGCCTTCAGTCCCCGGGGTGAGCTCCCCTGGGGTGGATCAAAGAGGCTGCAGGAATAAGGATGCGGACCTGGCTTCGGCACATGCAAGAGGCAGCGGGCTGCCTGCTGCCCCAGGGCACACGTGTGCCTCAACGCACCAGGTGTTTATTTACTTGCTTTTATTCACTTATCGCACCAAGGAGGAGATGCCTCTCTGAACAGCAGGGAGCATGAACTCAAGACTCTTTCAGTTTTATTTTTAAGAGGCTCTTCTGCAGAAATAATCAGAAATTTGCTGCAACATCCAATGGGCAACACTTATGTGTTCTGATTTTATGTTGAATCACAGCTGTGACCCTTAGACAATAATATTTTGAAGCATCTTTTTTTGACATAAATGTTTAGAGGAATAAGTATGGTAGAAACTTATAAATGGATACATTGCATTTCAATTTATGAAACAGAGTACCTCACCTAGTAAAGTCTATCGCTGTACTTCTGATTTTTGAAAACGTCTACTTATTCATTAATAACTCGTTTCATATGGGGCACACTTAAGTGTGTGGTACAGATCACTCACTGTGCTAGTTCTGAAAATGTGAAAGTGAATTAGAAATGGGTGCTTCCCTCTGGTGGTTACACATCTGGGGCAGGGGTGAGACAACCAAACTCGGATAGTGCTATGGTTTAGACTTCAAGTGTCCCCCTAAGTCTAATGTATTCAGAGGTGAAGGGTTTGAAAGGCAGTTGGATCGTCAGTGTGGAATAGCCCATTGATGAGTTCATAGCTAAGTGAGTTTAGGAAGAGGTGGGTCACTGGGGGCGTGATCCGGAAGGATGCATTCTTACCCCCAGCTCCTTCTTTCTCTTTCTGCTTCCTGGCTGCCGTGAGATGAGACTTTCTGTTCTACCACACCCTTCTGCCTTGGAGCCTGCTGACCACGGACCGGTTCCCCTTAAAATGTGAGCCAAATTAATCCTCTTCTCTTCTGAGTCGTGGGTTTTCAGGACTGTGTCCTGCAATTTGTGTCCTGTACAAGAAAGGTGAGTGACCCAGACTGCCTGTCCTAGCACACAGAGACCTGCGGGGTGTGGTGGTGACCTGAGGGACGGTCAGCATCATTCTCTACCATTTGCTCCTCACGGTCAAACAGGACAAAGAGAATTAGACTCAGAATGATAAATAATGTTCATTTGAACTATACATGTTTGACGCACATTATATGTGAATGCTGTGGTTTGAATATGGTTGGATCCCTCCAAACTCATGTTGATTACCCTGAGGAGGCGTCAGGAGGCGGGGCCATAGGAGGAGTCACAGTTGTCAGGAGGAACGAAAATCTCTCTTGGGGAAGTGGGTGTGTTCTCGCAGGAGTGATCAGTCTCAGGGACAGCGGGTCATTAGGAAGCGTGCCTGGCCAGGAGTCTGCTTCCACACATTCCTGCCTGCTCTTCGCTTTTGTAGCTAGGAGGTGAACCGTAGGCCTCATCAGATGCTGGCAGGATGCTCTTGGGCTTCCTGGACTCCAGTGGACACAAACCAGCCCTTTTCTTTATAGATGAATGGCTCTGAGGTAATTGGTTGCCTGCTGCAGTTAGGGTCTGGAATGTCCACAAAGGCCCATGTGTTCAGGCTTCGCCCCAGTCCTTGGGGAGGAAGCCTTCAGGGGTGGGGCCTGGTGGCGGGTCACTGTGTGAGTACCCTTGGGGGGACAGCAGACCCCTCCCTCCTCTTTTGTCTTTGAGTCCCTGCCATGAGATGAGCAGCTTTTGCTTTCTCATGCATTTCATCCATGCTGTGGGCCAGCTGATCACCGGCAGAAGCTTCCGAGGCTGGGAGGCTCAGGAAGCCTTTGCAAGGTGTTATGTGAGGTGCGTGCTATAGTGGGGGGCAGTAGAGTAGCACAATGTCATAGCAGCAGGACACAGACTAAGACAGAGAGGAGAGACTGGAGGAGTGGGGCTGTTGCTACCTGGATGCGCTGATGTGGCTTTGGAGCTGGGCGATGCGTGGAGGCTGGCACTGTGTTGAAGTGAATACTGGAAGGTGGTGGGGTCACCACGAATGGAGCATGGAGGGCGAAGCTGGTGAGGGCTCACGAATAGTGAGGAGCAGCCTAGGGAAGCCCAGAGCTTATCAGAGGCTGCACGTGTGGCTGTACCCTGGCGCTGATACAAGTGTGCACTGTGAAGGCCATTCTGCTGCAGAGGGGAGGATATCTTCCTGGGAACTGGACGAGGGCCATCCTTGACACGCAGTAGCAGAAATCCTGGCTGCCCTGTGTGTGTTCCCCAGGACTCTGGGAAACACAGAACGCAAGAGCAAGGTTTCCTGGCAGCAGAAGTTTCTAAGCAGCTAAGCCTTCAGGCTCATGTGCGGCCACATTACTGCTTCCAGTGAAATAAGAGAGCAGAGGCAACTGAAAGACAGAATTTATAATTAAAAGGGAGGCAGAGTGGGAAGCCTTAACGTGTTCGTAATACATGTGCGCATACATATACACACATAAACATGCCTTTCCACAGTGGGCGGGAGCATATTATGAAGCTGGGTTAACCTTACATTTACTTGCTCTTACACGCCGTCTATGAATTTCTCCGTATCTGTGCATACATTCCCCTTATACCCTTTTTCCACCTGACTGCTACATTTCAAGAACGAAAGGCTATGGTAGTGTGCAGCCTTTTCTTAAGTGGAATTTGCATAAAATGAGCTGTTTTAAAGGAACCACTTAGTGGCATTTGGTAGATCCGCAATGCAGGGCAACCAGCACCTCTGCCTAGTTCCAAAATGCTTCCCAATAGAAGCCCCATATCCCTTAACCTCTTATTCCCCATCCTCTCTCATCCATGGCCCCTGGCCGCACCAAGCTCTTCTGTGTCTCCCTGGGTTTATCTGTGCTGAATGTTCCCTATGAGTGGGATTGTGCCATATGAATGCTTGTGCCTTCTTTCGCTCAGCTTAATTTTCTCGATGTCATTCACAATGTATTAACACCTCTTTCCTTTGTGATGGCGGAGTCATATTCTATCATAGGTCTGTCAGTTTTCTGGAGCTGTTATAATAAAATACCACAGCCTAGTAGCCTAAAGCACAGACATTTGTCATCTGATTTCTGGGGGCCAGAAGTCCAGTGTCTCAGACTGTCTCCTTGTGAAGCTGCACTGTGAGCCTCTCTCCTGGCTCCTGGTGGTCTGCAGAGGCCTTTGGCTTCTGTTGGCTTGTGGTCACCTAACTCCAATATTCACTTAATGCACTCCCTGTGTCTCTTGTTTATGTAACTCCACTCATAATGCAGCAGAGCCCTGCACTCGTCCAGTAGAACATCATCTTCACTACTGGCATAGGCAGCGATTAAATTCCCAAACGTGGGTAACATTGTGTGGTATCAAAGGCTAGGACTCCAGCTCATGGATTTAGGAGGTTACAATGCAAACCGTGACTGTATGGATGCACCATTTCTAACTTCTTCACTCATCAGCTGATGCACATCTGAGTTATTTCCATCTTTTGGTTACTGTGATAGTGTTACTATGAGCTCTAACTTAGGCATGCTACTGCAGGTGCAGTATCATTTGGTTACTCTGTACATCTGACGGATTGACAAACTGTTTTCTACAACAGCTGCACTATTTTTACAATCCCACCAACCACAGATGAGGGTTCCAATTTCTCCACCTCCCTGCTAACCCGTGTCACTTTCTTTTTAATTGTGGCCTGGTAATGAGCTGGACGTGGTCTCCTTGCGATAACACACTAGGGTGCAACCAGTGGGTTCCTGGTGAGCATTCAGCTACTTTTCCCAGATTTTTCCATTAGCACATTTGTGTAATGAAATCTGGTATGTTTACATTTGGGGAGATGTGTGAATATTGCTTTAGGATGGAATCCTAGATGTGGAATTGCTGACGGAGTGCATTTGTACCTAAAAGTTGATAAATATTTTCAAGTTTAATGATTTACATTTTATAAAAATACATTTTCAGCCTTTTGACAATCCAAACTTCCAATTAGTTAATACTATAATATTATAAGAGTCATAATTGTTTTCTTTCCTGACCTTTTTCTCTACCTCTGTCTCTCTGCAAATTTGGCACAAGCCCGGCAGAAGACAATGGAAATGTCCCCATACTATTCTCAAAGCTTTGCTGAAATAAAAATAAGAATAATTAAAATACAACCGACACTGTCAATTTGATGGTGAAAATACCTTTTCTGATCTGATTGCCTCTAGGGTTACTTTCATGTTTCATTTTCCCGTTGCATTTTCTTTTCTTTAAGTTGCCTATTTATTTTTATAGCTTATTTTGGATTATTTTATTTAATTACCTTGATCTTAAAAGAGGTTTCCATAGAACTAAATGTTAGCTTGTCTTTTTTCCATGTAATGTGGACCATTTTGTCTCATGTTTTTCTCAAACGTAATAAACTCAGTGTAATCTTGGGTTTGAAATTGCCATGTTCACAACCTAGAAGGCATAGAAGATGGGTTCCTACTTCACCCAGAAGGCTTCCATTTGCAACAATGAGTATTAATTTTGACGAATTGTTCCAGATTTGGTCAACAGAATCCCATTCAAGATGACTCCTGTGTCACTTGGAAAATTTCTGTCTTTGTCGAAAAATCAATACTGGCTCAGCAGCAGCTACTTGGGAGTCGAAACACCTAGGAGGTGTTTGTCAAGGGGTCGTTTGTCCATGCACCAAGGCCTTTGTCTAGTTGGAAAACCCCATTCTCAGTGACCAGAAGAGTGTCTGATACCTGGGGGCACATGTGATTTCGAGCAGATGGTGAATGGGCTGGTGCACGTGTGTTGACCTCCCCGTTCCAGATCAGTCCTCTCCCTTTTCCCTCTACTCTTCCTTCTGAGAGTCCCACAGACCTCGCCGGCAGTCCAGACCCCCTCCACAAGGATGTGAATGTTCCTTAAAGGTGTCTGTGTTGTAACAGTGTGGCCATCATGGAATTTATTTCTTCCATGATATATTGTGAGTGTGAGTCCGTGGCTGTCTTCTTCATATTTACATCACAAGCGACTATTATAGGACCAGGCATTTGATCCTCTAGAATTATTCATTGTAATTAGAACATGTCCTGCTGAAGTTGGTGGATGCTGGCGACCTGTAATATCATGGTCAGCTGACCAGGCTTCCTGAGTTTCTTATGGTCCTGGCTCAGAATAAGGTTGGCAAAACTTGGGGTGAAGACATATCATCTTGGAGAACTGTGGGGAGGCCTTTGACAGGAGAACCCGAGGAGCCCCTTGGCTGGAGCATTTTCCAAGTGTGGGAGTTCATCCAGCTCTCCCAGATCTATGTCTGCTGGACTCATGCTAGTGAATAGAAGCCATGGCAGTGAATAGCTTTGAGAAATTAGCAGCGTCTGTCACTTGATTTTTTTATTCTGATGCAGCCCAGAGCAATTCACCTTAACTGAACCTTACAGGGATGTGTTCCTAATGAGAGTAAAAGTTAAAATGTCTGATTCCATTATCGGGCACAATATATGAGTAGATCAAAAATACGATAAATGTTTAACTTTAAGAAATTATTACAGTAAAAGACACATTGCCATTAATTCCTCTCAAAACACTCCCTCCGGCTCCCAGCACACACTTCCCATTACTCCTGAAACATCCTGGTACGGTCATCCATCGCATTCACCTCATCTGGCACCATATGCCTTCGGGCTCTTCCCTAAGTCAGAAGGACCATGCATAGCAATCATTTTGAGTTGTTTCAGGACATCAATGTATCTACAACCCTGCAAGTACAGACACCTGTGAAGAAAGACCTCCAGAACTGCGTCCCAAAAGCGACAAGAACGATGAGATAAGCGTGTTCGCAGTGAAGGTGAGTACTTAAAGGGGAATTCATGGTGGTGTATGCTTTACCGTAATTATCTTCTAAAATTTAAGCACACACCGTAGTTTTAAAGCAATCACATCTCAAACTTTGAGCTGGAAAGTCTGGTATTTGAGAGTCCTGATTGCTAAATGAAAGAACAAAACCAAACCCCTAACCCAAACCAAGAACCATGTTCCTTCTTATTGTAACTAACTTTCATTTCATCCTAATTCCAGATTAACACCTGATCAACAGTGACTCATAACACTCAGCTTTTAATGTCTCTCCTTGGTGACCTGAAAGTAAACCCCTGGGAAGATAACATGTGGCCAGCCCACTGCCCTCTCAGCGCTGACGGCTGTCGGCTGCCCCCACAGTGAGGACCAGGCGCCCACAGCCAGTGCGCATCTGAGAGTGGGCCGTGCTCCCCGCCCACCAGCACAGCAGGCCGTTCTCCGTGACAGCCTTTCTCCTGAGGAAGGCCTAGATGCTGCTGGTTCCCTCCTCTTCCTCAGAGAGCTGCAGGCAGCTTTGTGCAGAAGCTTCTAGAAAGTCAGAAGAGAAGTTTCCAGATGGGAGCAGAAGAGTCCTGTGCGAATATCCAGCAGACAATCACTGAAGTCGGACATGAGGAGAAGTAAAACCACCACCAAACCCTGAAGCCCCATGGGTGCTTTGCCTTCCTGTGACGCTGCCCCAGGGACTCCCGGAAACACCAGGGGAATCTGAGATTCCCGGGGAAGGTGCTTTTCTGGGGCCGGGGAAGTCTGGCCTGTTATTAGTTGGATTCCCTTCTTAAACATTTGACAGCTTTAGCTTTTGCGAATGAAATTTCACTGCTTCATGTTCTAATTGGTTTCTGCTAGTAAAAACAGGAGGGCAATGGAGTTTTGTACGTTTGTGTTCTACAAGGGAATCTGGTTAAACTCTCATTTCCTGACATTCTTTGTAAAGAAAAGAAAACGCTGCCCTGAATGGAGGAAGTTTTGTTGGTCTTCTAATATAGGATCCGGGTCTTCTGTTCTTCTAGTGGCCGTACTTGATTTCTAGACCATACAGCTGACTATAAGAACTAATTTTTCATTATTTCGGCCTCAGTGCTTGTCTTATCCAATAAGCAAGACGGTTGGGTCCACCTAGAAACATCCCACAGAGAGCGGGTCAGTAGGGAAAGCAATTCTGGTGGCCCAAGACAGCAAGGAGCCCCTCACGCTTGGTGCATTGGGGCGGGTTGGGGGAGGGGTCTCCCTCACGAACATCCAGGGACAGGCGCACCCCACCGAAAGCGCTGATTCCACAGCGCCGCCTGTCCTGGGTGCAGCAGGGTGCAGGAAGCCTCGCAGGGAGCGGTGATGGCGCACGTCCCAGCTGCTGCAGGAGCGAGGGGGTGCGGGCAGAGCCGGGGTGTGGGCAGCGTGGGCAGTGGAGGGCGCACCGGTGCAGAGGAAGAGGAGGGCTGGGCTGGTGCCGTTGCCGGAGCAGCCGGGAAGGGGCGTGGCAGGGGCCGAGGCCGGGCAGTGGCGTGGACGCTCCCGGGCCCCTGAGCGCTGCAGCTTCCACAGCCAGAGCCTCTGCATCCCGGAGACAGAGAATCGATGAGCTGGATCGTTGGGCTAGCCGCCGCTTTTATTAAGATCTTTAAAAATCAATAACACATAAACACTAATAGGAGTTTTGAAAAATTCCTACCCTCGAACTCAAAATGTTTCTTTATATTTCAAATCTAACTAGACTTTAAAAGCATGTCGTGGAAAGTGTGAACTGCTATGCATTGTTCTTGTGAGAAAATGGGATAGTTTCCCAATCTGTGGAGAAAATGATTTGGCTTTTGCGCTTTGTCTTGTTAGTGCCGGGTATTGCCTTGGTAGAGTGTCTAACGTTAAACCCTGTTTCAATTCCTGTAATAAGTGCGTTGTAGACATATGGATTATCATTTTTATGCACCACTGGATTCAGTGTGCTAATATTTTATTTAAAGGATATTGAAATAGTGTTCAGGAGTGAGTTTTGACCTGAGATTTTTTTCTCTTTTTGGTGCGTTTGCTTTCTTATTTCTTACTTTTCATAGGCTATGTTTGCGTGCCTTGAGTATCAAGGTATCCTGGCCTCGTAGAAAGGATAGGAAATATTTTGCCTTGCTGGCATAGGAGAATTTGTACTAAGTTAAAACCTGGACGGAACTATCTGGTAAAACCTTTAGCCAGATATTTTTCTCCATAGGGAAAATGTTAACTGATACCTCAGTAGTTTTTGATAGCTCTGAGGTTAATTAGGCCTTTCCATTCAGTTTTGCTAAATTACATTTTTCTGGAATTTCTATAAAATAAAACACTTTGCTTATGTTTTCAAAATTATTGGCAAAAATTGTTCAAGTTGCACTTTAGTCTGAAGTTATTTCCATTTCAGAAGCGATCAGGCCCGTTCAGGGTGGTATGGCTGTAGACAGTTATTTCCCTCTGTTTCACATTGATCACCTTTTGTTCTCTTGATCAGCGGTTTTCTTGATTGGTTTTGCTAGATGTTTGCCTGTTTTATTAACTTTTCAAAGTACCAGATGTCGGCTCTGTCTTCTCTATTGGATACTTATTGATTGATTTCTGCTTGCCATTTTATTATCTCCTTAATTTTATTTGTATCTATTCAGTGACTCTCTTCTCATATTTTCTTTCTTTCTTTTTCTTCTTTTTCCCATCCTTTTAAATGGGAGTCTTTACTCATCAACATTCAGATTTTCCTCTTTTCAATAAAAAAGTCTACAGCTAAAGTATATCCCTGAAGTGTTACATTATTTGTATCTCATTAGTTTTAGTGGGCTATTTTCATTTTCATTCCTTTCTAAGTATTTCTGAATGTCCATTTCTTCTCTGACCTATGAGTAATTTCAAAGTGGACCTTTTCCCCTCCTTTTCCTTCGCTTCTCCTGACTTCTGTCACAGTTGTGTCATGCTCATACAACATGATCTGAACAATGCACATTGTTAGCTGCATGTGAACACTGGCTTTACCTCCTTCCACGTGCTAGTCCACTTTCTGTCAAAGTGACATAATACCTAAGGGAATCAACTTCTATGGAGGAGAGGTCCATTTGGGTTCACAGCTTCAGGTTTCTAGCCATGGTTTCTTATCTCCATAATGAGCTTGTGGCAGCGCAGCACATCCTGGTGGGAATGCGTGGAGGAGAAGGCTGCCCACTGCCCGGCAGCAGGGAACATCAGAGAGAGAAACAAGGAAAGATGAGGGTCCCAGCACCCCCTTCCAGGCCACAACACCAATGACCCAACTTTCTCCCTTGAAGCCCCACCTCCTAGATCCCCCCTCCGCCACCAGTAATGCCGCTGGCTGGGAACTCAACACATTGGCCACAGTCTACCATCCCACACGGCTGATTTTGGTAAATGTCCCCTGTGTATTTGAGATCAGTGCAATTAGTTTAAATTATTGGATGCAGGATTTTATGTCTATTAAGTCATGCTGGTTATGTTGTTCTAATCTTCTGTGTCTTCAATCACTTTGCCCTGTTTTACTTGACCCAGCAATGGTAGAGTTTTCATGTTTCTCTTTGTATATCAATCAATTTCAAAAATCCAACCTGGCAATCTTTAATTTTCGGTTTTTTATTTAGTCCATTTATTTTAACTGTATTTATCCATGTGAAACTGTCTTTCTTCCATCTTGAAATTCAGCATTGTTTTACAAGACGTTCTTCATTTTCTTTTTGCAAAGCATCCTGGGATTCTGCAGCTATCCCAGCAGGAGGGTCGGGCTGCCTGCACAAAGAAGCACCAGGCCTGGCAGTGACCAGGAGCTAGCGCCAGAGGCCCGGCCTCAGCAAGGCCCTGGACGGACTGTCCTACTGCAGGTCTACTTCTCTTCTGTGCTGCACGTTCTTTAAGAGCTGAATTTATTGAACATTTGTTATGGGCAGGCATTGCATGAATAGCATCACAGTCTATCCTCACAGCAGCATGTGAGATGAATTATTACTACTGCCATTGAGCAGGCAAGGCAAAGGAAGGTCAGCAGTCACCTGACTCACAGAATTCAGCACCCGTTCGTGGCAGGGCCAATGTCCAACCCCAGCACATGATGGTGCCATGCACGTCAGCTGAGGACACTGTTTCCCCCCTGTGTCCCTCAGCTCATTTCCTGATCTAGCTTTGGCAAAATCCTTATTCCAGGGTTCATTTTCCGACAGTCCCAGTGTCCCCTTGCCTCCCCAGGGGCTGCATCTGGTTTGGGTAGATGCCCACCGCCTCCATTAGGCTCATCAGGAAGGCTGTGGCCCCTTTGCCAGAAAGTGCCCTTGAGCCCCATCTGCCTGTGCCCTGGTGCTTGCCCATCTGCATGGTTCTGGAGGGCAGTGGACTTACAAAACTGCTCTGTTGTCACCTGGGTTCGCCACACCCTCAGCCCTGGGAAATTCAGATTTTATTCTCTGTTTAGCAATGTCCAGCCAGGTCCATCTGCAAAATTCTGTTGTATTTTGAGTTTGACCAGCAAATTCTGGTTCGGACGAGGATGTTCGTCTGTTTCAAAGATGTTCTTCCTCTTGGTCCTCCCTCTACTTTGTTGTTTTACAAGTAGAGTCCTTTCCCTGTTTTTGCCTGGATCCACAGAGCAGCAGTCATTGTGACCTCTGCAAACACGTAATCTCCAGGAAGTCCTCTGAAATTCCAGGAGGAAATGTTCCAGCCCTCCTCCTGTTCTCCCCGATCTCCTTGTATTCCCTGTGTAAATCCAGAGTCATCAGCTCCAGCCTCTCATGGCACCTGCGCCCCCTGCCTCCATGCAAGGGCACAGTCTCCAGAAAGTTCAGTACACACACACACACGTGCACACACACACACACATGCACACACAGATGCACGTGAGCCTCTCCTCCTTCAGCCTCTCTCCATCGGTGCTCAGGACTCACTTTTCACCAACCCCAGCAGGAAGACAGGCAGTTCCAGGGTCTGGTCCTGTAGGTGGTATTGTGTTCCATCACCCACGGGTGCAACTGGACACTGTGTCCCTGCTCCCTGACGCCCCCTGAGGCATGAGGCTGTTTTGCTTCTGATGTCTTTCCCTGCTGGTGACTGAGTTACCTGACTTTGAAGTCCAGCGTGTCAGAAGCTGTTTTCACCTTCTGGGGTGGGGGTCTCTGCAGGGAGGGTGCTCAGCCAAGGCTGCTGGAGGTGAATCTCTCAGCTCCTCAGAGATTCCAGCTCGGAAACATGAGCCAGACTGGTGCTGTCTTGGTGGTGTGAGGAGAGGTGTATTCTGCCTTGTTACCAACCGAGCTTACCCCGGTTCTGTGTGGTTTACACACAGATAGTGCAGTTATAGTCTACTGCATTCTATGTACTTTCATTTAAATTCCTCTATGGCTGTTCATTCATCATTGTTCTCAGCTCATGCATCCAGCTATTCAATATTCCCCTCCACGAGCGAAAGTGCGGCTGGCTGGTGACGGTGATTACACGCCGGCTCGTGCGTTTGTCAGGAATCAGTGCTTTCTGCATCCTGCGAGTAGAGCGTTAACGCAGCCTGTGAGTACCCCGCCTCCTGGCCTCGAACTGTGTGATATTTTTAAGCTTTTGTGTTTGTCTTTTAAGAAGAGTTCATCTGGTAATATATTTAGATCTTGAATCTTTTTTGCCCCTTTTGCCTCTGGATTTTTTTAACTTTTATTTTTATTGGTACACATTTGGGGTACATAATGTTTACCTTCCTTGTGGGGAGTTGGTACGTGTACATAATGCATCTCCATGTCTTTTTTCATCCCCTTTCCCCCTGTCTTAGTTACTTTTCTTGTTGCTGAGACAAAATACCCAACATCCAAAGTTAAAGGAGAAAAGCTCACAGTTTGTAGAGGTTTTAGTCCATAGTTGACTCACGCCAAGGCAGGACAGCACGGCAGAGGGGTCTGAAAAAGGAGAAGCAGTCCACGGCAGGGTGGGCAGGAGGCAGAAAGTCTGCCCTTCATCTTTCTCTTTCTTCTATTCAGACTATGTGGTGGGTTGATAACTGGTGGTCTGCTTATAACCCCAGCTGAACCGAGTCAGCATAGCGCTGGGTGTGGACGGTCCACCTGAGGATTATCGCAACATACAAGGGAGAACTGGAGAGAAAAAAGTAGCGTTGTTTGTTGTTGCGAGTGTTGTTGGTTTTCCGTGATGGTGTTGGTTCTCCTGTTGCCGTGGGTTCTCCTGGAGGAGCTGTCGAGCTTCTTTCCTGATATGGACTTGGTTGTTCTGATCATCAGAGGAACTTGGGACCTCGTCATCACTAGGAATGGCTGTGGTACTTTTCAAGGGGAGCCCTGCTCCTTGCTTTGAGCATCACTTCCTGGCTCCAATGCAGAACCCTCAGCCTGCTGGCCCAGATCCTTCACCTCGCTGGCGCAGACTTTCTAGCTTCTGCCGCTGACCTTTGGGCCTTCCCAGTACGGATTGATGAAACAGACTTACATGAGTCATTGTCATGGGCTCTAGGTCTTCAGCTGGTCTCATTCAGGACATCGTTGCGGGATCCAGGCCCTAAGTCGGGTGCCTTAGGTCTTAGTGTGTGGACAGATCTCCTGCACTTCTTGTATTTAACTCTGGGTGACTATTATAAAATAATGCTATAAATTTTGTGTCCTGTATTGTCTTGTTCTCCTTGCCATCCCTGACTACTGTAGGCTATAAGCCTAGTGGGTGGTGCCGCCCACACCCAGAGTGGGGCTTCCCATTATCCACACCCAGAACTGTGCTAAGCCCATCAGTGGCCTCATTTAGTAATCACGAACACATGGTCCATACTCACACACCCTCCACCCAGCTGCCTCCGTAAAGCTTTACCTATGAGCACATGAGGCTTTGCCTCTTGAGTTTCTTAATTCTTTTTTCCCAGCTTTTAAATTTAAATTTCTACCCATCAGAAAGTATGTTAATAATTCCTGATGATTCACATTAGGCTAACACTGGGCTGCTCCCTTGGTGGTATTCGTGGGTGGAGCCATTTTTCCCCTCTGTCTCATTTGCATCCTTCAAACACTTAGAATGCTGTCCACGTGCTTCTGACATTGGGTCTCACAGGTGGGGCCCGGTTTATTGTACTACTGGCTGAAGGAGGACAGCTGCTTTCTCTATGAATGTGCTCTGGCTTAAACGTAAGGGTTGGGGACGCCTTTAGAAACCGTGCAAGCCTACTAGCTCATTAACGTGAAAATACCAGGAATCAGGTTATTTTCTTTTTGTAGCTTCTGATACAACTTTGTTTTGCTTTCAGTCGTAGAATCCATTTCATTAAAATCTAAGGGCACTGAGCCTTATTAACAACAGCAACAGGGACTCATTTGACGACTGAATAAAGGTGAGCTACTTCCTGTCATTACTCCAGACACTCTCCCTTAGGGTAAGAACTCCAGAAGTATAAATATCTGCTTCATTAAGAATGAGGAAAGTAAAATTCTATTCAATGATAAGCAATGGAAAATTAAAGTTTCAGCTTCAGTTTCATAGAATGGCTAACAAAGGGCAGAAAACAGAGGTTGTGGTAAGGGTTTGTAGCAAGCAGGAGCTGGCTGGCACCGGCTGTGGCTGGGACCCAGAACTCTGTGCCCAAGGGAAGCGAATTCTGGGACAGAAAGAGGCCCGGTCCCAGGAGGAAGGAGCCAGCCTGACACCAGCAGCAGCGGTGAAGACAGACTGCTCTGTTTCGTGGTGGGGAAGATTCCAGTAAAACCCAGCTCAACACCAAAGGCTGCAGAATAGCTGTGGATTTAGGAGGTATGATTAAAAAAAAATGTAAGTGCTTAGACTTAAAAGAAATTATTACAGTAAAGTACTGATTGCCATGAATCCCTCTCTAATACTCCTCTTCCGCTGAGACACACTTGTCCCATTGTTCTTGCCACTTTCTAAATCAGGTCTGGAACTCCCGTTTCCTGAGTGCCATGAGTTGCACTGTCGTGGCTGCCTAGACATCCTGAATCTATTCAGAACATCTGCCTCTCATGGTCATTTTGATGCTGAGGTAGCACTGCAGCAGATGAGGTGGCTGAGGACCCACCATCGTGTCGTGTGTGCCACCTTTCCCTTGGATGGTGCTGGGCAGCAGC
Source organism: Dasyprocta punctata (assembly GCA_004363535.1). Lineage (NCBI taxonomy): Eukaryota > Metazoa > Chordata > Mammalia > Rodentia > Dasyproctidae > Dasyprocta > Dasyprocta punctata. The sequence continues at coordinate 50,283 of RJWM01011951.1, forward strand.
ATTCTCTCTGTTTCCATCACAGTTTGCAAAGACACCCACGAAACAGGACTTCCAGAACTGGTTCACAAAGTCGCAAGAAAAACAGGATGCGTATGCTAAAATCAAGTGTGTGTGAGTGTGTGGGGGGAGGGGTTCCAAGGAAATTAATGGCAGTATATATCTTCTTATAATTTAAAAAAATTTAAACCTACACTGTATTCTTTAAGCAGCCCTCGTATGAGCACACTTCAGAGCAAGGAGTTCGGTGGATGGAAAATTGCTAAGAGGAGGCCAAGGTTTGGGCGATTCTTGCTAAAGCACCCAGGACTTTGATGTGAAGGGCGGGAATGAGGGAAAGGCGGATCAGCCGTCACAAACAGAGTATTCTGCAAAGGAACGTAGCAGGGTTCTTGCTAAGCCTGAGTGAGGAAACCAGTTAGGAAGAGAGTTCTGCCAAACACTGGTTGAGATCAGGTCTTGGTGCTATGGTGGGAGGTTGCCCAGGGTCAGGGGCGAGGCGGGGCCCCAGGTTGGGCACCCGGCCCCTGGCAGCCGCAGCTCCCCTTCCCGTCGTTAGCCCCCTGAACATCGTGCCCCATGAGGCCTGGTCTCCAGCTTCCAGGCGGGCTGCAGGTTTCCTGTAGGATCCAGCCAGGGGCAACAGCCAGGTGGGGGACCAGCGGGCAGCAGCGGCCACTGGGGTCCACTGTCCTTGAGACCTCTGTCGTCCTCCCAGGCCACGCCTCCCGAGGGAGGAAGCCTGCTTCCCCAGAGCCTTCTGCTGTGCACATGGGGGCCACAGGAACTTTGGTCACCAGATAGTCACGTAATGCTGGGAATGTCAGGTGGGTGTGAGGAAGCCGGTCACTCTGACCCCAGCTCCTGCTGAATGTCTCTGACTTACATCAGGGGTCCCTGGGGGGCGCTACCTGTCTGGGTGCCTTGAGAACAGGACCCTAGCCCTGGAGGGTATCCTGGGATGGGTCTGAGCTGCCCTCTGTCAATGGAAGGCCCCAAGATGGAGTCTGATCCAATCTGAGGGAGACTTCCCCGGAGAATGATGGGTTTTCTCCAGTCTCTCTTCCAGCTCCCCAGTATCTCCAGTCCACGCCGATGGGTGCAAGGACACTGCACCCACACCTGTGAATCCTGTTTGTCATGCAGAGGAGTTGTAGGGGATGTCAATAAAGCCAAGGTCCTATTTCTTACCAGGGAAATACTGCACTTGCTGTTTAGGGTGTGGTCACCGCTCTGCCTGGTCTGTCCTTCAGCTGGGGAAGGGGGTGAATTTGGGGTATGGGTTTGTGATGTGCAGTCCCCAAAGCCTTGGAAACAGAAGGAGAACTTGGGTGATTTTTTAAGGCTCAAAGCTCAAGGAAATCTTTGCTGTCTCATCTGAGCAGGGGCTCAGGAAGGGAGCAGCTCAGAGCGACCCCAGCGGGGCTGGTGTGCGCTGGTCTCCCCTCCCCTCTCCCTCAGCCCCACACCCGCGAGGCTCTGGTCTGCGCTGCTGCTTCCTGCTTGGAAGGAAGAGCGCTGGTCCTCTGGGCTTCATTTGTCCCCCGTGGGGCTCAGCCTGGCTGCTCTGCCGTCCTGCCTGTCCTGAGAGCTCTGCCCTCCCCTCTGACTGATCCCTCTGAAGAGCTGTGGCTTTGTGGGGACTGCTTGCTGTGCCCCCTAGCCAGGGGCATCCCGGCCCAAAGGCTGTAGGAACAGCCTGAGAACCCTTGAATGTGATGCTGCCTCTTACAATCTTCACTGCCAGGCCTGAGTCCCTGCATTGATCTGGGTGGAATCCCAACTCCTGGTGCAGACGCGTGACGCTGCCCTGACGGAGTCCCTTCCGCTGGGACTTGCCATTTCATCGTTAGATGTAAAAGCTTCTGTGCTCCTGTGGGTTCTTCTTCCCCTACAGAAAGCATGTTTCCTGGTCAACCAATGGAACGGACAAGGATCTGCAGCTCAGCGTTAAATCAGGAAAATGCTTAGAAGGATGATGTTACAAGTAAGGAAACGGGCTCAGAGATGCAGACAGGACCTTGTTTTTAATGTTTGCAGTTTTATTAGAACTAATGAGTGTAAGTCCACCTGCCCCTCCCTGGGGGCCATGCTGGAGCTGCGGGAGGCCCTTCCTTTGGCTGTGGCATTGGTGTGGTGTCCACAGCCCTGACCCTGTGCTGGAGTTCTGCAAGGCAGGAACACGGGAGAGGGGCAGCACAGTGCTAGTGAGGGGGCCCTCAGCAGGGAGGATGGGGTGCACTTTGGACAGAGTGGCTGGGTCTGTGACCACAGGGCTGGGAAGAGTCTGCAGGGGAGCCACTGACGCCGGGATGGAAGGCCACCTCAGCCCCGGGTCTCACCATCTGAACGCCAAATAGGAGTTCAGGCCAAGGCTCGCTTTTGTGGTCCTTGGCACAGGCCCTGCCCGCGATCTCTGTCACTCCTGCTTATGTCCTTTTCTACACAGAAGCCAGTGCCAAGGGGACCCCCAGTGTGGGCTCTGTGGAAGTTGCCAGTACCAAGATGGCGCCACTTCTGTCAAACTCAAAGGAGATCCAGGAAGCCATGAAGGAAGGGCCCTCCCTTACACACCCCACCAACATCCCTGACAAGTTGTGTCCAAGGAGACATCTCCTCAGCAATGCCTGTAACTAACAAGAAGCACCTGTAGTGGATGAGGCTTACTCTGAAGTAATCTTTGTAGACTTCCTCTTCTTACCTTCGCTCAGACCTCTCCGGCTATGCGTAGGGTCCACGACAGCGTGTGCATCCATCATCCCAACCCCTGCTATTCCCAAGGACACTCTGCTGGTCAGTCTGTTCCTCAGTCCTACGTGGATAGGGCCACATTCCTCCTATGTGGGCAACAACTGCTGCCTGCCTTTAGCATGGAGTAGAAATCTACTGCTTCTCTGCACACCACACTGCCTCCACAGCTGTTTCCAGCCACCTGTACCTTGCAGGTGTCAGGGACCTGAGGATGCCCTGGACTTGGGTCTTCGGGTATAGACACGGTAGGTGTACAGGGCTCCCCTGGGCTATCCCAGCTGCTTTATACAGCTTGGCTTCTAGGAGGGCTTCACCAGGAAACTGCAGAAATGGTTGACAGAATGAGGGGCAGGTGGGAGAAGTCTGAATTTTTCTAGAAAGTGTTTACCACTGCCTAGATATTTTCAAAAAGGTCTTTGACCCTCCTGTAATCACAGATCCTCGCAGTGGGAGCTTTAGTGTTTCCCTCTTAGCCAAGCATGGCAGTGCACACCTGTAATCCCAGCAGTCTGGGAGGCCGAGGCAGGAGGACTGCAAATTCAAGCCCAGCTCAGACAGCTCAGTGACTCAGCAAGGATCTGTCTCAAAAATAAAAGAAGGTTGGAGGAGCTGGAGATGTAGCACAGTGTGAAGGCCCTGGGTTGGTCCCAGAGTACTTCAGGAAATGGAGTCTCCCCATCCCGGATGTCCATTGCATGCCCACTGGCCACGTGTGAGTGCTGAGATGGGAGAGGCAGGCTGTACAGCACAACTTGGTGAGTGTCCCCACCCTTGGTGGCCACGTCCTGTGGCCTGCAACTGACTGGAAGAGCTTCCTCTGTGGAAGAGTAAGGATGGAGCCAAGGTTAGTGATGAGAAGACCTTCAGCTAGAAAGGCTTTCCTGAACCATGCAGTGGTCTCCACGAAGTCATAGGATTCCTACATGAGAAGGGGGAGGTCAGAGAGGACAGTGATACTCTGGGAAGAGGACCGGCCTGCTGATGTGGAAGAGTAGTCCTGAGTCCAGAAAAAGATAAGGACACTGCTGTCTCCACAGCCTCCAGGAAGGAGCGAGGATGCCTGTGATTTTAGCCTCTGAGTGCACGTGGGGCTCCAACGTCCAAAACTGTCAGATAATATACAAATGGTGATTGGAATTATGATGAATGTTTAAATAAAAAAATAGAGTGAAAGATGCATTGCCATGAATTATCCTCAAAATATTTCCTTCGAGTACACTTAATCCCATCATTCTTGGCACTTGGGAATCAGTTCTGGAAGTCCACTTACAGGAGCGATCAAAAACACAGTGAGTGGTGCTGCTGAGTGCCACCCAATGGAAAGGCAGGCTCACGACAGCACGATAATTCATTCTCATCCACCTTGGTCACTGAATCTGGCGCTGCGTGACTTCTGGCTCTTCCCAAAGTCAAAATGACCCTGGAAAGTAAAGGTTTTGAATCAATTCAGGACATCAAGTCATCCACAACAAAACCACTAGAGACACTCACGAGGGAAGACTTCCAGAACTGCTTCAGAAAGGGGCAAGAACGATGAGAGAAATGTTTTTGAAGAATTCGGAGTATCTTGAGGGGCATTCATGGCAATGCATCTTTTACGATAATAATTTTTAAGAATCTGAACACACACCACTTGCTTCCACCGCCCCTTGTCCCACAAGCTCTGTGAGCACGAGGACTTGGGCAGAGACAGCAGAGGGCTCCTCAGTTACCTTACAGTTCTGGAGCCCGTTGTCCCCCAGGTACTCCTATTTGCTCTGCTGTAAGCGCAGAGGTATGCCAGTTTATTACTGCAGTCATACAGAAGCAGTGCTGGATTAAATTCCTGATTCCATTTCATCTCCTCTAATGGAGTGGGCGGACCCCCGGTGGCCGGCGGCTCCTGTGGGATTCGGCGTGGTCGCGCACGCAGCGATGGAGCGCTGCCGTCAGACAGCTAGAACTGTGATCAGCCTTTGCTACTTCGGAGCTGATGTCAGCCCAGCTGCCAATCTTGTTGCCACTGCACAGGCCGCTGCTTTCTTCCAGCTGCTTCTGCTCTTGTCGATTCCCGGAGCAGTGCGGACAGAGCCTAGGAACAAGCTGCTTGTCACAGTTAACTCCCACCTGCCTTCTGCACATCCGAGTAGGGCCCACAGCACTGGTCAAGGTCACAGGCAGCCTGTCAGAGTCTTATGCTAACCAGGAGGGTAGACCCCAGGGGTTCAGGGCACTTCCAGGGGCAGCAGACAAAGCTACAGATGTAGGGAATGACCTTGGCAATGTAAGTGAGACTGAAGGGTGCCACAGGTGAGGGCTGGTGGCCCTGGAAGCCATTCCAAGGGAACCAAAAGCAGCAAGAAGGAAATAAAACCTGGAGAGCAGTGAGGAGTGGAGGAATGCACGCCCCATCTCTGTTGGGGTACGTACTTGGGCAGGGGGCACATCAGCAAGAGCAGGGCCAGGTTCTGTGTGCGAAGTCTGGCTGTGAACCACAGTCTGTGAGCTCGAGGACTGGCTTGGAGACAGCAGAGCACTCCTGCTGGGCCCTCAGTTCCCAGTTATTATCTGCTAAGCATGAATGAAAAAGCAAAGTTGTTGCTTCTTTCATGTTTCTTCAAAAGGGCTCACATTAGCTCTTTTCTAAAAAAAAAAAAAATAGTTTACTTTAGGAAAGCTCTTTGGAGAAAATGTGTGAAATAGAGGCAAGTATACAGAAGAAAAAATAACCAACCATAAACAGGCACAATACTTCATATTTTCCTCCAGTGACTCGTCCATTTCCTAGGTGAATATTTAGAGACTGCCTTGGGGTCTGCACTGTGCCCTGGCTGGGTCAGAAGCTCCAGGTTTAGATCGAGTTTGAGCCCTGGCGATGCCCTGCAGGTGAGAGGACAGACAGAGACTGGACACTGCCCTGGAAGGGATGCGGGGCTGCAGAGCCGCAGGGGTGCGGGGAGCGCGGTGACCTGGGCGGGGCGGGAGCAGCAGCGGCACAGGGAAGGAGAGACGGCACCGCGTCGGGCCACAGTGGGGGGACAGTGGTGTGGGGCTGTGTGGAGAAGAAGCACCGTGCTTTGCTCGTGAGGGACAAGGCTGTGAGGCAAGCCTCCCTGGGCTGGTGGCTTGCGACACATCTCCCGGGCTCCCCAAGAAAGTCCCCAAGGGTGGTTGGTCCAGGGCAAGGCTGTGAGGCAAGCCTCCCTGGGCTGGTGGCTTGTGACACAGCTCCCAGGTTCCCCAAGAAAGTTCCCAAGGATGGTTGGTCCAGGGACAAGGAATCCCACACGACTTCCTTTCCACCTTGGTTCAGAATGGAGACAGAGTCGGGGATTTTGGTCAGGGAGAGATCCCGGCCGGAGAGGTGGGGGGCAATGCTGGGGCTTCTGAAGTCGGTCTTGTGGTTAGGCAGACCTGCTCCTCCTGGGAGCCCCACGCTCCACTAAATTAGGGGACCCCCTATGTATGTTCTTGCTCCAAAAGAAGATGGAGAAAGGTCACATGACAGGTCTGACAGGTCTGCAGCACAGTCCACCTCTGACTCCTGTGGCTACAGGGATGGGAGAGAAGCGGAGGGTGGGCTGGAAGAGTTTAGGGTCCTCTTGGAAAACCGAGCAGGGGTGGAAAGAAGTTCTTCCCCGGAAAAGGCAAGGAGCTCAGGGTCTATTGTCAATGTGGCTTCTCTAGTGACAATGAAAAGCCTTCTGAGCTAGGCCCTGGAATGTGTCCAAAGAACCACAGAGGACAGAAGAGGGAAAGAGGACCTATACGGTGCAGAAGGCTGCTGGACACTGCCTGACCCAGCAGCAAAGGTTCACAGGATGCTACGGCCACCTGCCCGTCATGTCCCCCAGACAGGAAGTGGTGAGAGAGGTATTTTCCCTGTGGTGTCCTTCCTACGGATCCATCACCCCAGGCTGGCCATGAGCAGGTGTATTTAAACAGTGTGCACGACTCCTGTCCAGGGTCCAGATGACCGTTAGGCCAGGAACTACGGGACAAACTGAGAAAACACTGCAGGCTGAGGACACTTGGGAGCCACGATGCTCTCGCAGTGTGGGGTCCTACTGCGACCCCAGCATTAACGGAACAGCAGGGGGATCCCCCAGCTCTGGAGTTTGGTCAGTAACAATGCATCAGTGTTGATGTTTTTAGTTTTAAGGAACATGTGATGTGATGTCACCAGTGGGGAAGATGAGATAAGGGGTGTTCACCAACTCTCTGAGCTCTTTACAACTTTTATGTCAGTCTAAATTATTCTGAGATAAGCTTTTTGATTTTAAAACGTGTAGTGTTTAATTGCTTCACCTACTGTCAGCAATATAGTAAGCACCCAATGAATCTTATCTGTTCTTGTAGCAAATTAGAGGAACAGATACAACCTCTGGCTCTCAGCCTGGTCCCTGCCTTGCTTGTGTTTCGAGTGGGAGGTTGGTGGACCCACAGTGGGGGCCTCCAGGCCAGGCCAGGCACACGGGGACATTCTCTGAGGGGCCTGCAGGAGATGCGGAGCATGGACACCCCGGAAAGATGGTTCTGGGATGTTGTGTAGAGTTAAGTGAAAGTCAGGGGTCTGTTTAAGGTCACTGCAGGACGTCAGCTGACGTCGTGAGTATCTGAGCTGACCCTGTGACCAGGACTTCGGAAATGGCCTGATCACATTTATGGCAGAGGGTGCAGGAGGAGGCACAGGGCTCAAGAACCAGCCACCTGCGGAGGAGGAGCAGCAGCCACGCGCTCCTGCACCGGGAAGGATGCAGGAAATGTGGACCCGAGGGTGGAAGCAGCCATGGTCACGAAGGGCAGGGCTGACCATAGCAACAGGCCAGGGCCAAGAGAGGCAGCCTGACTTCTGCCCTCTTCCCTGGGGCAGGTGCTGGCTGGCGGGAGGCTGAGGCTTCCTGCTGGGTGCGAGGCATCAAGTTCAGGGGAAGTAGCCCTGAGTCACTACCACCTCGCCTAGCCGTGGCCCTGGCATTAATTTATTTCCTTCTTGGGTCTTCATGCAGCTCCCTGGAGAGATCAATTATCACCTCCTCCTGGTCGGGAATCACAGGCAACCAAAGGAAACCTTTAGCAAGAGATGCACGGGGTGGGGCCTTCCGAG